>CABHPP010149779.1:519-48839 GCA_902168425.1 Peromyscus attwateri
ATGAGCTGTTCTCTGTATTGTGACCAGTTGTGGGTCTCTATGACAGCCTCTATCTGCTGCAATGGGAAGCTGCTTTGATGAAGGGTGACAGCTAAACACATCAGGTAGAGAAAGCTCATGAACATTTATTTTTGTGAATAAAATAAAACATACAATTTCATATAAAATTTAGAAGCAGTTTCAAGAACACGTCCTGTACACAATTTTCGTATCTCATATTTTCATAATTAATCAATGTATTATGAATGATTATATATACTATCCAAAGATCACCTTGGGTTCTTTAAAAGCATTTTTTATTAATCTAAACATTTGTATGTAATACTCTTTTTATTCATACTGGAGACAAACAACATCAAAAAATAAACCCTAAGGAAATGATTGAATTTAGTAAGATTCACACAAGGATCAGTATCTGAGTCCAGCTCTGAACACAGTCTGTGGGGTTCAGAGCTCAGGAATGAAAGGTGGTAACTCATATTCATATCCATGAGCCATGTCACCTTGGAAATGAAGTCACCTCTGAATCATAAGGAAGATTATGAGATACAAAACTTATATTCTTGACCCATATAATAAATGCAGTAACACCATAATTGTAAGTGCCCAGTTTGATGGATTTCTAGGTGATTGCATCTCTGTCAGTCGCATCCAGATAAGAAATACAATATCATTTTTCAAAAAGCTTTCTTACCCTCCCGTTCAACAAATTATCTTCTTATAAAGGAAAGCTGCCCTGAAACCTGACATATATTTTATTTCTGCTGCATTCAGACTTCAATGCAAAGAGACTATAAGTGTTCTTTTGTTTTGACTCAGATCGGCTTCCCTAGATCTGATACCTCAGTGGTGGGTGACACCCAGGAAGGCTACTAGGAAACCTGCTCTTGGTGTGTCCTATGTTGAGAATGAGGAAAGGTGGTTTTATCAACAGAAAAAGTTGAATTGGGATGCAGTTGTTTCAAAGGCCACTTACAATCCCATTTAGAATTCTAGAATTCTCTGGCCCATATGGACAAGCAGGCCAGACACTGCCCATTTCATCATTGAAGGAGAAATCAGGGCCTCAAACTTATCCCCCACTGTAGCTCACCTGCTTGGTCGCCAGGATCCCTATGCTGATTAACTATTTTCTACTTCATTATAACTTTTAAACTTCAACCAGTCTCTTGGTCAAACTAGCATATTTCAATTGGTGACATGTGATAGGACCCATGACTCTATCTAGTTATATACCCTCTCTCACAGATCCTTTGATAAAGGCAGTGCCCTAGTCAAAAGTAATGTGTTGCACAGCGCACAGGTCTCTGAGCTGTAAATGACCTAAAAGCCTCCTCCCTGAGGACTAGTTTTTATGATACCAGAAGGCACCATGCAAGCTCCCAAAGGAGGTAGATAAGTCCTACCCAACTGTGACACCTATGAATCGCAACAATGACCATCACGAAATGATAACCCTAGGGGTGTGGTTGTGGCATGCATACCTTGGCAATAACCAATATATAGGTCTCTAATTGGACTTAAGATTGCTCAATAGGAGAGAAACCATGCCTAATACTAGGAAACTAGCCAACCACGCGGGGATATTAAAGTCATGGGTCTTGGAGGAGAACCTACAACCACCGCTTCACTAAACCAGCATTACCCCTAAATACATTCTAAATAGTTGTCCATATACCCACAGAGAAGTATAGTCCTCACTCCTCATTAAGGGAACTTCTCTTCGCAACAGATGGAGACCATTACAGAAAACAACCACCAGTCAAAATTCAGAGTGTGGAACCTAGTCCCAATGCAATGGCTACATCTACAATACAATTGTGAGAGGAGGCAGAAAGATTGTAAGAGGGGATTTACTCTGAGATTGTGTCTGCTCGAAATGTCAAACACTGTAATGATACAGTCTCATCGCAATGACTGCCTAAACATGAGCCAGGGACAATAGCAATGGTCTTGCTAGTGTGGATGGAGGAATGCTCAGGAGGCTCTGGCTATACACAAAGAAATGTAAGCAAGTAGGAATGCTAAGAGCAAATATAAGCAAGCAAGTAGCAAGGCTAGGGAAGAGGACACCAACTGACTATCCAATACCAAATGGTCAGCTTGGAAAACATATATACAAGTAACATTATACAAACTGAGCAGGCAGTATTTATTCATTTAGAAATATGTATGTATATACATATATGCATGTAACAATAATTAAGGAAAAAAGTGGCCATGAATTTGAAAAAAGAGCAAGGAGGGATATATGGGGGATTTAATGGAAGGAAAGTGAAGGAGAGCATAATGTAATTACATTATCATCTAAAAATACAATTTTTAATAAAGAAGAAAATGGAGAACAATAGAAGAAGCCACCCAATACACATACACACACACACACACACTCTCTCTCTCTCACATCACTTACATGGGCGGGGTGGGGGGCTTTATAGTATAGGGTTAGAAGTTACCCTTCATTCTTGAATCCAGTGACAATGTAATCTTGTGTAGACATACAGAATTAAGAAAGTTAATATTCTCTTGACATCTGAAAAATAACCTATACTTGACTATGATCTTGTAGATGCCAGGAAAAAGCTCTGCCACTGAGACACCCCACCCTGCATTCAGTTTTTACATCATTTATTCATCCATGTTATCTTTGTTTAATAAGGGCTTTCTATATGTGGATGCAGTGCTCTTGTGCTATAGTAGTAAAGTGGTGGAAGAAATACATTATTTTTGCCTTAAGAGTTCATGTCTTGTAGACTCTGACATGTAAGCGCATATTTAATACAAAATACATACCAATATTTATTGAGCACTGAAGTGTCACTGTGCTAGAACTTTTATGTGAGTATAAAATGACATAAATATCATAATCATGAAAAGATAAGCAACTCATTTGGCATATTCTGTCTGTGTGTTTACATGGGTTTTGGGAGGATATCAGAGATAAGAACCAGTCACTGATTGGTTTAATATAGAAGTACCAGCAAAAGTTTTTGGCAAATGATTTGATATGGCATACTGTGAGAAAATATATTTGTCATGTGATGGATGATTGTAAATCTCTGTTTTTTTCCAGCTAATATATATTTTTTATCTTCTAAATTTATTTTCAAAATAAATTACTTGTTCCTTCCTAAAAACAAAACAATCATGTGTTGTATGACCCTGTCCTGGTGGATCATACACTTTATAACTCCATTGCAGTGGTGTTATAGATTCCTGGAGAGTACAGGAGGCATATACACAGAATGTGAGTCAGTTTCCATTGGGAGGAATCTCACCTGTTTCACAGTGGAGATCATCCATCGTATTTCAGCTTGCCAAGTGTCTCAATGCTCTTCTTGAGGAAACAGTTCCATGCTAGGGTTTGAAGACTGTAAAAGCCAGAAGAGATGGATGACTCCAAGGAAACAGTATGTTCCAGTATGTTCCAGTATGTTCCATCATACTGATGATCCTTTGAATTCACAGGGACTGTGGCAGCTTGCACAAGACCTGCATAGGGTCAAGCCAGATGAGGTCCCAGAATTAGAGGGGAAGTAGGGGTTTCAACCCTAACCAAGAAGCTATCTGCAATTGATACTGGTTAAAAAGGGAAAAATCAGTTTTTGACAATAGAGTGTCACTAGGTGTACCACCACATTCTAGGGCAGACCCCATGCCCAGGAATAGTTGGCCAACACATGGAGAGGATACACAATGGATAATTGACTGCAATTCTGCATGAGTATCCAGAATCCAATGCTAGTCACAGGAAGGACCGTAGTGTGGATATTTCATACCAGGAAATCCTCAGATGACCCCATCCAGTATCACATGGAAAAGAAAAACTGTGTAGCTGAGATCAGTCAGACCATTAATTATAAGGAAACAAAATGGTCATTATTTCATGGCTTTAATTTATTTTATGCTACTCATCTTTCCATCCATCACTGCTGTTACCTATCATAATATCATCAATATAGTCAATATAACTTGACTATAGAATTGCTTGTATCACTGAACTTTTAGTTCTTGGTCAAAGCTTGTTCTACATTCATCTGCATGCTTCCAGAGTCCATTAAAATATCTGCTATAAGACAGTTGCACAACAGATATTTGTGCACACCTGTTGGGATGATTTTAATTTCATGAATGAGTGAAGTTATTTGTCCCGGGAGCTGAAAATACAACCGATCCTAATCCCAATGCTTTGTTCTTTGGGTTGAATCATGTTGTTGCTATTTTACTTATGAGGTAATGAAGACTAGTAACAGAGATTTTGTATAGAGCCACCCAATCTACAAATATCAGACCCAAACTCCCATATATTTCCTTATCTAGTGTTTGTCTAGATAGAAGGTATTTAATTTAGTTGCATAAAGATGGCATCTTTTTACATTTTAAAGAAAAGTTCAAGCAGTCTCTGAGTACTCTCAAAGAATTGGAACTAAAATTTCCATCTTGTCGAAAACAATGCATATTTTACTTTAAACTAAATTGTGTTTTGTTCATTTTTTTTTTCTGGTTGGTACAATTTGAGTTGCTAAAGCAGTAGGAAATTTAACTGTTACTCTTCAAGAGTTAGAATTACATAGAGTAAGCCACCTTCTTACATAAAACAACTAGGCCTGTGGTTCTAGCATGCAAATTAACTTGGTGTGGTAAGACAATACAATTTTAAAGCCAAGATCCTGATGACTATCAACTCATGAACTTTTTGGTAAAAGACCACAAAACTTGCATTTTATCCAAATTATCAATGTAAGATAACATTTCAGAAATATCTTGTGTTAGTCAGTGTTCTGTGATTATTATGAACACTCGAGAAAATAATTTTATAAAGAAAAAAGGTTGATTTTGATTTACAGCTTTGGGTCAGTCCATGATTGACTAGCTCCACAGTTTTGGGCCTGTAGTGAGGCCAGCACATTATAGAGGAAGTATGGAATGGAGCAGGAGATATTATCTCATTGACAATAACTATAGTCCCCCTTGGGTAATACACACAATGACCTATCAGCTTCCCATCAGGTCCTACTTCTTAAGATGCCACAACCTCTCATTAGGACCAGCCTGTGGATGAACTCTTTAGTATATGAGTCTTTGGGGGCATCCAATAACAAAACCAAAGCATATGTCTCTCCATCTTTTAGCCAAATTCTCTTTACATCATTTCATAAGGTCATTATTTTATATCTTCTTCGTTTTGACCATTGCAAGGTTTATCCTGATCTCAATACCAGTCGGCCCCCTTATCTCCATCTGTTGTTTATTTGGTATGTATTTGAACTACTACAGACTGACGGTAACTGGGCTGCTAGCCCCCACCTGAGTCTATGGCTCAACTATCTCTAGTATTCTGCCCTAACTTTATACTATTGACTGATAAAGGACGTTTGCTAACCCACAGCTTCTCTTCCCACCTGGTAGGAAGATGCTCATTTTTTTTTTCTGGTAGCACAGCCTTGTGAATTCTCCGCCTCTCTGCTGACCTCAGTGTTCTCAGCTATAAAGGATCCGTACCCCTCAACTACACAGACCTGTTTCAGAGATCAAAGCTGTCTTGCAACTACAGAACGCTTCATAGCAAATGGTCAAATGTTCCACTAGCTCTGATTTTGTTCTCAAGAACTATCAAAGGGAGTGTCTGATCTTATCCCAAGTTTATCTCTTGAGTGTTTGATGTTACACTTGCATACCAACATGTCTCCTCTTACCAGCTCTTGCTCTCTGAGTTGAGCACCTGAAGTCTGTATCTCTGTTTCATTCCTATGATGTTTGTTGTTTCTGTCTGTTCTAGTCTTTGCTTCGTTGAGATCAGGAATTATTAGTTTATTTTTCTATTTAAAGTTTTTAATTGGCGTGTGTTAGTTGTGCATCTTAAGAGGGAAGCCTTATGCTGTGGTTGCTCCTGTTTTTTCAGTTCTCAGGCCTTCCCTTATGGTTAGTGTATTATTCAAGCCTAGCTTGGATTCCCTGTTAGTGACATCATTAATTCTAGTGTTTGAAGCCAATTCCTGGGATCAATCTCTGCCCCAAAATAGTGTTCAAGATCAACCAATTAGATGAACAACAATGAAAGCCACTTTGTATGACATGTGGCATTGTGACAATTCAGATGTGAGCTATTGTGTCATCCTAGCATCTACTTTCATCAGTGTATACAGTCTAATATCTGTGTGTCATCTATCTATCTCTCTCTATCTATCTATCTATCTATCTATCTACCTACCTATCATCTATCTGTCTACCTATCATCTATCTTATCTACCTACCTACCTACCTACCTACCTACCTATCATCTATCTGTCTACTTATCATCTATCTATCTATCTATCTATCTATCTATCTATCTATCTATCATCTACCTACCTACCTATCATCTATCTGTCTATCTGTCTACTTTCCATCATCTGTTGACCCCTCCATATGTGTATGTGTCTGTTCTCAGAAGTCAGCACATTTGTTGAGAAATATTGAGGGCTTAATGTTTTTCTCTTTTTAAAATTTTTAATTAACGTATACTTATATCATTTATCTCTTCCCCCCAACTTTCCTGTGGCTCCCTTTACTCCCTCGCAAATTCATGGCCTCTTTTTCTTTGGTTATTAGTGTTACACACACACATGTATATGCATATATATCCTGCTCAGTCTATTTAGCATTGCTTGTATGTATTTGATTTCAGAGCTAACAATAATTAACACAGTATGGCTGCCTACACAAGACCCAAATAATAACAACACCAATCGACATAAATATCAAGACTGAACTTTTTTTGTTTTAGAATTCCATATGGCACTAAAATTAGAGAACTATGGGTTCTTCAGGAGCCCTTACCCTAATGTTTCATGGTGACTGTTTACGTGAATTGACTAGACTAAAGCAACATTCCAGAGAAGATATTATATGTGTTGTAAATCTATTTGTCCTAAAAACCAAACTAAACCAAAACAAAACATAAAAAAAGGTTTTCTAGCAGAGGGAAAGAGAACAAGCGGCTGCTCCTGGATTGGGGCACCTTGACCAACATCTCAGGCATCGGCATTCCTGCCTTGACACAGCCCTGTCCGAGGTGCTGATGTAAGTGCGGTTTTGAGTCCTGGTTTATAATTAATACAGAAATGCCCTTTTCCTTTTCAGCCACTAACTGATCCAAGTGCTGAAACCTCACTTGCAATTGTTAATGTTTTTCCAACTGTGTGTAATTGAATGCACTTAATCTTAAGTAGAACTCTATTATTCTTGGGTCTTTTATTGTATAATGAAGGAACCATTCTTCACCAAGGTTATTCTCTATCTTATTTGCTCAAAGGACTGGTAGAATACAGTTACTTCTATTTTTAATTTTTAAATTAAAACATAATTACATCATTTCCCTATTTCGCTTCCTGCCTTCAACCCCTCCCATGCACCGCTCCATCCCCTGTTCCCATTTCCTTGCAAATTCATCACCTCTGATCTCTTGTTTTTAATTGTGTATGCATGAGTGTGTGCATGCGTGTGTGTGTGTGTGTGTGTGTGTGTGTGTGTGTGTGTGTGTATTCCTAAATATATAAATACAATCTGCTCAGTTCATGTGATGCACTTTTATGGATATGATTATATGATTCTGGCCAATTGTTATTTCTGTTGTTCTTTTGAGAACATTAGAAGGCATAGAGAGAAGTCCTGTTTGTCTTTTTCTTTATTCATGAAGTAGAGGATACCTTACATTGTTGGCCTCTGTGTGATGTGTGTGTGTGTGTGTGTCAAGGGCGGGGGAGGGGGCATTTTTTTTCCTGCAAGAATTTTCAGTGACTTCATTGCATTTTCCAGCACATTCTGTATTTCCATATCATGTGCTTTCTTTGATTTCAGTTTTTGAAAATTTCTTTTGATATTTTTTATTTGAATAGTTTGACTGTGCATGGAATGCAGCTAATATGGTAGAGTGTTTTGCCTCCAGTATTTTAAAGCATGTGAAAGGCTCTGAGTTTTTTAAAATTGATAAATTAACTAATATAAATAACTTAAAGCAAGACCATGAAAAAGTTATGTGGAATGAAAATCCACAGTCTCTTGTAACTCAGTAGATCTATTTTAACATTAAAGCAACACCTCACAGCAGTGTATGCACAGGCAGGCTTTTGCTCAGGTCTGTGTCATATTACATTTGTTGCGGTCAGCTCATGACTTAGATGTTCTGTCTTGGATATTACATACCTATCCTTTATCAAAATCTCTGGGACAAAATTTTTTTATTTGAAAGATGTTCCGATTTTGATATATTTTCTTGCAAACAGTGGTGATTTATCTTAGAGTTGGGAGCCGTGTTGACAGATGAAACTGATTTGCATTTTTTCCATACCTTACATCCTGAGGGTAGCTTCATAGAATATTTTTCTGTAGATAAAGATTAATTGCATGACTTGAAATTTTCCACATGTGGCAATATGTCAACATCCAAAAACTTTGAATTTTGAACAATTTTGCATTTTTTATTTTTCAGTTAGGGAATTTCAGCCTGTGTATAGTTTATTCTAACTTCTTGTTTTCATTCCATATTGTGTATAGTTTATTCTAACTTCTTGTTTTCATTCCATATTTTCTTGTTGTGTATCCACAACAGTTCATGTGTGCTTGAAATAGTCTACCTTTGTTAATTAAATAATTATTAAGAAAAAAATTGGTTTCACAGGAAGAAACTCCTAATTTGTTTGGAATTTAACACTAGTATACTTTTAAATATCTAATGAAACTAAACGCTCTTTTGTGTACCTCCATTCATTAATGAAAATGTTCCCTATTTCTTCTGAGAGAAATGAAGAGGAATGAGTAGCTATTGGTTACAGAACACCCTGTTCCCAATCTGATGCTCCCCTTCTCACCTTCAAATGCCCTGCGACTTTTATGTTTGACATAGAGCCTCCTCACTCAGCACTGACCATCTGCAGCTCTCCAGGTCCCAATGTAAGTGCAGGGCAGCAGAGGGGGTCTGCCTGGGATTGGGGAGATCTACACGCCAATGACCAGAAAACAAATGAGGCAACAAATGAATTAAGCAAAAGTGTGTGGGTGGGGTATGTGTGTGTGTGTGTCAAAATGAACAAGGGATCAGGGAGGAGAAATGGTACCCAGTTATCTTTAGTATTGTGGAGCCTAATGTGCATCTAAATAGTTTCCCCAGAGTTTCATATTGATCCTGAAAATACCCTATGGCTTTCTACTGGTAGCGTTTTGCAAGGGAAAAGAGAAAAAGAGAAGAAATTGGGGGTGGTGGTGGTGGAGGAACAGGACAGGCTATTTCCATTAGAAAAATGTAGCTTTTAAAACAACATTGAAGAAACATATGTGGAAGTTAGAACAAATCTCCCCACTTAAAAATGGGAGAAAAAGCGTTTAGTTATTTAACTGAAACATTTTTTCCAAACAAAATTTTGAATTTGTCAGGAATATAAATGTGACATGGGAAGGCAGCTCTGTCATCTAAATTTTTTGTTTTACAGCATGCTTAGCAAGAGGCTGCCTGCTCTGTACACATTACTTCCTCAGGGAATTTTCAGTTACCTACATAACATACCTGCTTTCTTTTAACAGTGGGTTGCATTAAACATCGTTGGGAAACTGAGTTTGCAAAATAAAATAATTGTCTGATCTCAACAAGAATTGCTATTATCTTGGTCACACCACACATCTCTGAATCTTAAGAATTCAGTCTATATGTTACAAGTCTTACCAAGTAGTTAGTCACACAGGAAGGACCTTTTTGGTTGAACTTCATTATGTTGATCATAGACTGCAGAACTATCCCAGTTTCGGGGTCCACATGAATGAGCAGCTATTCCTACATTAAAAGGACATAGTTTTAGGTTTAATAGTTTTACTATTATTGAGATCTTCACACATAAGCACAGTGTCTACATAGCTCCCACCTCCCCTTTCCCACTATAATTCCTCCTACCCTATGTGGCACCTCCCAAATTCATAATCTCTTCTTTAAGTATTATTGCTACATGTATATAGATATGTATATGTATATAGATATGAGTCATGATCCTAATTAGTCTTATTAAATAAAAACCCAGAGTCAGATATTAGGGTGAAAACTGAAAAGTCAGAGAAGCAAAGGAGCCACCCACAGTCAGTTCTTAACCACTCAGAATCCTCAAATTGAATGAGGGTGAGATCCTATCTCCCATTTTATATTCCTGTCTCCACCTCTCTAGTGCTGGGATTAAAGATAGTGCTGGGATCAAAAGCTTGAGTCTCCCACATTCTGGGATCAAAACTATGCACTACCACACCCTGCTCTGTTTCTCTTTTAGACTGGATCAATCCGGTGTAGCCCAGGGCGGCCTTGAACTCCTGATCTTCCTGCTTCCTCCTCCCAAGTGCTGGGATTAAAGATGTGTGTCACCACTGCCTGGCCTCTATGGTTAACTAGTGGCTAGCTCTGCCCTCTGATCTCCAGACAAGCTTTATTTGTCAGAACATAAACAAAATATCATACAACATAGATATGCATACATTTATATATAACCTATTGAGTCCATGTAGCTTTGCTTGTATCTACATGTGTCCAGGGCTAACTACTTGGATTTGGCCAACCCATGTAGAAGGTAGATTAAGTCTCTCTTTTTCAACAGGCATTGAGCATCATTCTTTGCCTATGAGTGGGATGTGTAGAAAAGGAAGTTTTAAAATATTAATGGAGCTCAGACCAAAAAATATGTTGTATTTCAATTCTAAAACTGGCCAGTGTTTCCAAATCAGGATGACTAGTACCCGATGTTGGTTAATTTTGGCAGTAAATCTTCAGTTTGTAATACTTTGCAGGAGAAAAAGAAATGGTGGGACCTTTTAAATCTGATACTATGCTGGTTCTTATAGTGCAGGCCTGTTCTTGCTTCTTTGGACACTGAGGCAGGAGATCATCAAGTTCAACTTGGTAAGATCCTGTCTCAAAATAACAATGTAAAATGAAGACTGGGAACATGGCTCAGTGGTAAACATGTGCAAAGGCCTATGTTTAATATTGCAAATGAAACAATATGATATTACTCATAGTCAGGGTATAGTAGCAATATTTCCTTTATCTGAACATATTCAGCCATTATCTTTCAATATAATATTAAGTGAAAATGTCCAATTCTGTGGTTCTGTTGGAGATAGTCACACCTATAAATCTATATAATCTCCATCAAGGCTGTACTGCCCTGTAAATATTCTAAATTATGACCTTTGGAGGCAGAGATTTTTGTGTGAGACATGATGAGAAAATAAGCCAGACCTTATCTACAGATGGCTACAGAATTT
The DNA here is from genome assembly GCA_902168425.1 of Peromyscus attwateri. Classification (NCBI taxonomy): domain Eukaryota; kingdom Metazoa; phylum Chordata; class Mammalia; order Rodentia; family Cricetidae; genus Peromyscus; species Peromyscus attwateri. The sequence goes on from CABHPP010149779.1 coordinate 11,797, forward strand.
TCAATTAGCCCACATCAATCATTTTAAAGCAACCTTCCTTTGACTCTCTCTCTCTGATTTGTCATTTTACAAAATAATTTAAATTAATTCAGGGCTTTTGAATAAGAACTTTAGAAAGCAGGACTTTGCAATGACACAGTCCTACTCTCCAAAACAAATTGTGTTTGATGAGGAGAAGTCTCCATCAGAATGCCTTTGGGCAAGCACATCTGTGGGGGTATTTTCTTGTTTAATAGTTGATGTGGGTTGTCCACTCCCAATGGGAGTTGTGTTCCCTGTGAGGAGGTGTTCCTAGATGCATAAGAAAGGAGACTGAGCAAACCATGGTGAGCTAGCCAGTAAGCAGCACCCCTCCTGTTTTGGTTCCTGCCTTCAGGTTTCTACCTTGAGATTCTAGTTTGCCTTCCCCTGATTATGGAATATAATTCCATACAAGTCAAATTGTAGATGAATTCTAAACAGTCTTATTAAATAAGAAACACAGAGCCAAATACAGGGGTAATAGCTGAAGAGATCAGAGAAATAGCAAAGAGCCACTGACTAACCTTAGCTTACCACCATGCCGTAGCTTCCCAAGAGAGAGCTTCTTCCTGTCTAACCTGTGCTTTTATTGCCTTCTTGTTCTGCATTCTCATTGGCTCTAAGCCCAGCCACATCACTTCCTCATCACTGCCTGTCTATACAGACCTCCAGGTCTCTATGGTTGGTACTGGGATTAAAGATGTGTGTCACCATGCTTGGTTGTGTCCTTGACCACACAGAGACTCTGCCTGTCATGTGATCGGATTAAGGGCATGTGCTACCACCACCTGACTTCTGTTTATGGCTTGCTATGACCTCTAATCTCCAGGCAAACTTTATTAACATACAAATAAAATATCACATTTCAGCACAAATGAAATATCGCCACATTTCTCCTTTTTATTCTAATAAAAATAAAAAAGTTATAACTAATATAAGAAAAACTATATACAATAAGTACAATAACTATATACAATATATACAAGCAATAAATACCTCAACAATGTCTAGTCCATTTGCATTTGACAAACTCAGAGAAAATATTCCATTATTTATCCTATTTTGGTAAGTCCAAAATGTACCTGAATCACTTTCTATCCTAACTTATATTACTAACAGAGAACTATCTTATAATGTCTTTCAAATTTATACACTTACACCTCTTTAGTGAGTTTCTTTTCTGAAATTCTTAACAAGGAAATCTATAACTATAACTATCTAATCTTCAACTAACTATAACTACCTAATTTTCAACTAACATAACTATCTAATCTTCAACTCCCTCACAGACTCAAGAAGGAAATAATATTACCTAGTAAAACAGGAAGTGCAAGCAAGCGGCTTCCAAAAAAATGTGAGTTGACAGAAACAGCCAGCTGCCTGGACAGTCACCCGTGGTTTCTCCACAGTATTGGGGCATCATCTTCAGCCTATAGGCTTAGCATATCTGACAGATTCATTTGTGAGGTAGGATACACACAAGGCCTACAGTTCGACCTCACATTCAGTGAGTGTAGTCCATGTACCAGATAAATCTGAATTCCACCAGTGTCCTGTCATAATTCAGGATTTTAAATTCTGGAAATTGCTGGTGTTTTTGGAATTAAGCTGTCCATTCTTCTTGGCTTGTGGGTGGCTTCATCTCTTTTATTAAATGCCAGTCTACCATTGAGAGGTTAGACTCGGTTATCCTAGTTATTCTTTCAAGAATAACCATTTCAGCTACTGTTCCACAGCACACCAGAAGCCATCAGTCCATTGCCTGTTCAGTTGCCTTTGAAGAAAGGGGCACTGTACCTTTTCCGGATTGCAAAGGCCACTTCAGCGATGGTACCATATTGTCCTGGCCTCAGAGGATGCCTGTTGCTAAAGCCACAACCACACTTGTCTTGGCAAGAGTCGGTAGTCTTTTGTTTTGTGTCCTGTCTGTCTATTTTGTCCTGTTTGTCAGCAATCAATGAGAGGGCATTTTGTTGCTCAGTGGCTACCTTTTCCACATTGAAAGTTAACTCCATATGCAGTTTCTTCAATGCCCATATCTTCTCTGAAGTTTATTGGTGCTGCCCAGGAATCAATATGTCTCATCGTCATAAAAAAAGAAAAAAATTCTAAGTTATTAAAACATTTTAAATGCCATATTCTATAGATCTCTGAAGGGTTTGAAGATGACCTGTCTATCTAAAATACATCTCTGCTTAGCCTTGAAAACTTACCTAATATGACTACAAGTTCAATTGTAATGTTTAACTAACTTTCATTTCTTTATATCCTAATAGTTGGTAATAATAACGTTCAAGGATTAGCAAATCGCACTACATTGTTAAATGAACTGTATAAGTACAATATCCTGAACAAGATTAGAAATATATGTATGGCATTTTCTAACAATATCAATCTCAATATATATAATTTGTATACAATATATAAAAATCCAATCCAGTGTAAAGTATTTAAAACTAATAATTGTCTTTTAAAAGTAGATCAATAATCTACCTTTTTATCTATATCATATCTATATCCTCTCTTTATATTTTTCAGAGTAGATTCAATAATCTGCCCTATATTCTATCATTTCTATATATCTTTTTTTTTCAAACAAGAACCTTAAATTTAATCTCCTTTGCTTAGGTCTTTTCCTAACCATTAACAACAACTTGTAACCAACCCTTCTAAACAATGAAAATTATCCCAGACCCGAAACCCATTGAAATACCAAAAACCACCTGCTCCACATCAAATAAACCTGTCCTTTTTTCCACTCCCAGACTCCCAAAAAACATGGGTTTCAAATCGGATTCTGATGGCCATGACACATTTGATTTGGAAATATTGCTCCATTCTATCTCCTATCTGTGAAACAAAATTAACCAGGGCTTCTCTGTGTGTCTTCCATAGTTGTCTTGAGAGCAAACATATCAAAAAATACTATTTATTTTGAAAAATGACCTTGTTAAATGAATATATGGGATTTTGTTAATATAGTTTTTTAATAATAATAATACAAAGAGAGGTTTCTGTTTCTAAGTGATACATTTTATTCCCCAATTCAAAATAATTTCCTCATCTATAGTGGATTTCATAAAACATCCCAACACAATTGTGAATTAAACTATGGCCCTTTAAACATCTTAATGTCTGTAGAAATAGTAAATAATAACATCTCAGCTAGATATACATAGTTACTGAATGCTGTGTTAATGCTTTATGGATCAAAGAGTAGCCAAATGCAGCCATTGCTACAAAGACCAATAATCCCATAGCCCTCAGAGATGTAATCAAGGGCCTTTGCTACTAGATTTTGTAAGTGGTGACATTCCTTTCTTTTGTGTGTGTAGGGCAGCACCTTGTGGGGTGTACCTGTGTGTGTATGTGTGTGCATGCATGAGTGTGTATGCATGTGCATACTTTTATGCATTTTATGTATGTGGACTCCAGAGGTCAACCTTGTGGGTAGTTCATCAGGTATTATCTACCTTGTCCTTTGAGATTGTCTCTCATTGCCCTGGAACTCACAGATCAGGCTATGCTAGCTAGCCAGTGAGTTTTGGGTTTTGCTTTTTTCTGCTTCCCAAGTGCTTTGATTGTAGATGTGTACCACCAGGCATGGCTTTGTATGTGGGTTCCATGGATCAAGTTCTGTTCACATACTTGTACAGAAAGCCCTTTGCTATCCACTCATCTCTAAGGTTTGTTTTCTTCAAAGAAGCCCTGAGCACTTCACTCTCCTTGTCTGTGTCCTGTGGGTGCTAGACATCTACCTTATTTAAATACTGAAGCCTTGGGCCTTGCTGCCAGTGTGTGGTGATGATTACAGATGAGATAGACTTCCACCCACTTCAGATGCACACTCATGAGAAGGCATTACCAAATTTTCTGTGAAAATAACTTTATGCCAAAACCAGAATCTGATATTTTATTTTGTTTTTAGTTGGTAGTCATGTATCATGTCCAACATGACTTGCCACCTTCACCAGACTTGGGGTGGGGAGCAAAAGAATGAAGAAATGATGGACACAGGTAGAAAAGCTGAGTAAGGTGGGGTGTGTGTACTCTGATGGAGTGGTACCGACTACACAGAGCAACAACAGGAACCTTAGGTTGTTTGTTTTGTACAGCAAATGGGGCACAGGGTCAGCTAGTCTCGGGAGGAGGTCTCTGTCAGTGAGCAGTCACCTGCTTCAAGCAGCAGTGGTTGTGACTATTTGCACACATTGCCAGCCTTCAAAATGGTCCAGAGAAAGGTTTTGCCAGTTCTGAGCCTGACTTGTATAAGGATGGCTTTGCCAGTTTCCCATGGGTCTGAGGCATTGGTTCTTGACATGGCTGTGACCATATCAACAATACACATTCACTCAGCAATTTCTTGGATCACTAGTCATAGCTAACTGTAGCTGTAAGTTTTCCTGTGTCCCGCCCAGTCCACAGCCACTCAGACCCAAGTAAACACACAGAGGCTTATATTAATTAAAACTGTTTGGCCCTTAACTCAGGCCTACCACTGACTAGCTCTTACACTTAAACTCAGCCCATTTCTGTTAATCTATATGTCGTCACATGTTCCATGGCTTTATCTGTGTGTCACTACATGCTGCTCTCTGGTTAGCAGGCCAGTGTCTCCTGACTCAGCCTTCTTCTTCCCAGAATTCTCCTTGTCTGCTTATCCTGCCTATACTTCCTGCCAGGCTACTGGCCAATCAACATTTTATTTATCAGGCAGAGCAACACATATTCAAAACATATAGATCATCCCACAGCAGCTAACTTCTTTTTGGTGTATACAAGAAAAATTATAATTTTTTTGCAAAAAAATTAATTACAAAAATGCAAAGATGAAATTTAAGGATACATACGTCTCCTGCAACCCAACCAGTTTGCACATATCAACTTGGGTATTATTGAGCCCATTTTTGACTGAAAAGGTGTTGTGGACTATGACAGACATTGGTTTAACTTGACCTACAAATGAAATGGAGCTTGGGAACTGTGATCATTGACCACGTGGGTGTGGCTCATTGACATCAATGACGGTGTGTGTATGAGTTGATTTTTGCTTTCTGTCTAATAATGTCTACACTGTGGAATCATTGGGAAGATTTTTACCATATTTTAAGGACCTGATGTATGAACCCGTTTGTGTTTGAACTTGCAAACAAGGACCTTAGCTGTCTCCATCTAGTAAGTTTTGCAGGCACGTACAGACTGAGGAAAAGAAAAGAAAATTGTTGTGGGATATTTGTACACTGTTATGAAAATGTATTGCTGTGATTGGTGTAACAAAAAGCTGAAGGCCAATAGGTAGGCAGGAGGTATAGGTAGGACTTCTAGGCAGAGAGAGAGGAAGTAGGAGATGAAACTAGGTGCACATCAGATGCCAAGGAGACATGGAGGGAGTCAGACATAAAGAATGAAAGAAAGATAACAAGCCTTGAGGCAAAACATAGATTAGTATAAATGAATTAATTTATCAGTGGTAGTGGGACAAACCTAAGCTAAGGCTAAGTTTTCATAATAAATAAGAAGTCTCCATGTTATTATTTGTGTTATATTGTGACGGCTGACAACAAAACTTGCTACGGGAAATGTTTGAACATTTGAAGTGCATCTGAGGCTGGAAGTTTTCCTGTGTCCTGCCCAGTCCCACAGCCTCTCAGACCCAATTAAACAGACAGAGATTTATATTCCTTACAAACTGCATGGTCTATGGCAGGCCTCTTGCTAGCTAGTTCTTATATCTTAAATTAACCCTTTTTTTCTTTATTAAGAGATTTTATATTCGTTTTACGTATCAGCCATGGATTCCCCTGTCCTCCCTCCTCCTACTAATCTATGTTTTGCCGTGTGTTCTGTGGCTTTACCGGTCTGTTGGCATGTTGCTTCTCCTTTGGTGGTGGCTGGCATCTCTCCCCAAGTTCTTCCTGTCTCTGTTTGGATTTCCCACCTGCCCCTAAGCTGCCTTGCCATGGGCCAAATAACTTTATTTATCAACCAATCAGAGCAACACATATTCACAGCGTACAGAAAGACATCACCCATCAAGCATCAATTGTTCCCCAAGAATATTTCTTCAGGTTTTTTTTTTCAACATTAACCAACATGAGTCATTTAATAAGCCTGATACTTCTCAGTTGTATGTATCTTCCTATTTAATCCTCCCACAAAACTCATGAGGTCATCTTTATCAGCATGATATCACTGAGGAAACTGAATATATATGTTAAATAACTTGTATATAATAATAACATTTAGTGAGTAGCAGACTGTAGAAACAATGGGCACATAGGTTGACTGTGCTTAATCCAGAAATGCTTGGGACCAGATGTGTTTCAGGTTGTCACACAGAAGGACTTATTAAAAATGTGGAGTATCATGTCACCTCGTAATTACAGAGTTGGAACCGCAGAGGTAAAGCTGGTGATCTGCTGTACTGATGTAGGTGTGTTCTGAAGTTTCGCTTCTCTTGCTTTGGGGGTGGTTTCTGAGTCCTCACATGTAGCCATCCATAAACTTCATTGCCAATTACAATGAAGCTATGCAGTCCTGTGGTTTCATTAAGTGAGACCTTAGACAAAGCCTCCATATTAGATTTCTCACATTGGTAAGCATGTTGTACCTGGTCAAGTCTGATGTCCTCACACATGAAAACTGGATAGCATTGTATTTTCCTCCTAGAACCTATTATGTCTCTAGACCTTCATACTTGTCCTAGCCCATTTCACTGACTTCGTTCCATTTATTGGATTTATGTATTTAGTGTGTATGTTCCATGATGTGCCTGTAGAGGACAGAGGATGACTTGTGGGAGTTGGTTCTCTTCCCTCACTATGTGGGACTCTAGGGACCAAACTCAGGTTGTCAGTCTTAGCCGCAGGTGCCTTTACCCATTGAGCCATCTCTCCAGCCCCTGATTCCTGTTTAAAGTCCCACTTCATTATGCCATGACTCATATGGGATGCGGCCACCAACTCTTGTGTCCATTCTGTTGACTTCCTTTCTGCAGTGTCTTCCCTTGTGTTCATGTGGCTCATGCTGGTGGAGCTTCAGTTAAGCATTCTGTGTATGTCTCCTGAACTTATCTCAAGTCCCTTAAATTTAGTAGTGGATATGCATGAAAATATACCAAGGGCACAGTGATGGCCAACCTGACAGTTTGATTCTTTGGGCTCAGATCAGCATTGTCTAGGACACAAACTTTCCCAGAAGCACCCATTAGCAGATGTGGTAGCAGCAGGTTGAATAACTTGTTCTGTCCTTTTTCTGTAATATAACAAGAAAAGGGCTGTCCTTTGTGTTTCATAGAGGTCAAACCTTCAATATTTTTAATAGAACAATTCAGGGTAGCTTTTCCCTAGCTAAAAATCAACATTTATTTTTCACAGTCTGTCTCCTTTAGCTCTAACTAACACAAGGACAGGGGGCTTCGCGGCCTATGGGCATGGTGCACACTGCTTTTCTGATTCCCCTCTTGGTGGTGTCCTTGTTGCCTCTCTCCATTCAAGGCTTTGCTAAGGAATGCTTTCAAACTTGACAGATCCAGCCTTTTACCTAACCCAGGTTGCCACTTAGCATGCATGGTAATTAGGTGGCACTCACACACATTGTTAGGAAGCAAAGGAAAAAAAAAAAAGCATGCCTTGGAAAACGTGGGGCACTTATGGAATAATTGGAGGGGTTTTCTTCTCTTCCCCTTTTCTAATGGCTGTCTCTCCCCATGCCTACCTGCTTTTTTACCTGCCTCACTTAAGAAAGCTTGCCTCTACACCTATAATTTAAAAGAAAAATATTAAGCATCATATACTTTAGGATTAATTGGACTGAGGCAGATTCCTGGCTTCATTTCTAACAGTTTCAACAAAAGATTTCTGTGGAAATTGGGGAATAATGGTTTCCTAGGACATTATAAAATTGTCAAAATTTAAACCCTTAAAAGGCGCCCCCACTGCTCCCAGCACTGAAGCAGAATGATGGGTTGATCTGGGGAGCCAGGAGAGCAGTGTGGGTAAGCACAAGGGGGCATCATCTCAAACAGCAAGAACCAGAACCAACCAAAAAGCAACAACAAAAACAAAAAATAAATAAATAAATAAATAAATAAATAAATAAATAAATAAATATGTCAGTTATTGTGTTTATGCTTTTGATTTCCTGTTTGTTACCAGATTAACTATGAACAGATTAGCTTTCTACCCTTTAATTTCATCACTGTAAAATGAGATAATACTGGTTTTGCTGGGTGTTTTTTTTTTATTTTTGGCTAAATATAATTAACATAAGCTAAAAGCACAAAATAAGAATCTAAACAACCAGTAGATATAATTTATTATTTATATTATTTTAGGAATTTCTGGTCATTATAGAATACTAAACTCATGTGCAATGTAGACATAATAATTCATTTTGGTGCAAGTTTTTGATCAAAAGTGAATTTTTTTTTTTTTTTTTTTTGCAATTTGACATTTGGACTATCAAAGGATGGTTTGAAATGTCTCTTTTCTAAGAGTCTTTAAAATAAGCCCCATTTGGTCTGTAATAGACTGAATGTCTTAGATGGCTAAACCATAAAGATTCTCCTGTTTTGTGATTTAGTGCCTTGTCTTTGGCCCAGTGGACACACAGAAAACGGACGTATCACAGATGAAAGCAGGACATTATTTTCTTTCCATTATGCCACTAGCCGGTGTTTGTGGAGTGGTTCATGTATTTATCTTTTATTAGCAGCAATAATCCTTTCAACTCCCATCCCCAGAAATGTCTTCCAACAGTTTCAACATATTTTCTGTGATGACTGCTAAGTGAACAGACATCACCAGCTTGCCACACTCAAGGGTGGCAGTCTGAGCAGAATAGAGCCAGAGCAGGTTTGTGTGATTTCAGATTAGGATACCTGCAGTGGAGCATTATGGTGATATTCTATTTGTACTGAAATGTGATTTTATTTGTATGTTAATAAATAAAGTTGCCTGGGGGTCAGAGCTAATAGCAAGCCACAGCAGAAGCTGGGCGGTGGTGGCACACGCCTTTAATCCCAGCACTTGGGAGGCAGAGCTAGGCAGATCTCTGTGTGTTCAAGGATACAGCCAGCATGGAGACACATGCCTTTAATCTCAATACCAACCATAGAAGACCTGGAGGTCTGTGTAGATGGGCAGTAACGAGGAGGTCATGTGGTTGGGTTTACAACCAATGAGAAGGCAGAACAGAAAGTCTATAAAAAGATACACAGGAAGTAGCACTCTTGCTGAGAAGAAGGACAGCAAGGCAGTGAAAGGTAAGCTCAGCTCTCAGCTAATGCTCTGACCTCTTGGGCTTTTAACTCTGCAATTGGCTCTGTGTTTCTTATTTAATAAGACTGTTCATCTACAGAGCATTTTCCAATGTTATTGTAGTTTGCTTTAACTCCTTTGTTAGGGAAAGTGGGAAGTAAAATCTCCAATGATATAGAAATGCTTATTAAAGTCTTTGTCTCTGTGTCCCCAAAGAAAAGCATCAGGCACAAACTGGAATTTTCTTAACATACAATGTTTTTGTTTTGTTTATTGCTTGCTTCACGCGAGCGGGTCTTACTCCCAATGTGATTTTATATGCTTGATTGTTCTGAGCACTCATTAAAGAGTTTATATAAATCCATGTTGGCTTTAAAGTAATATTTATATATATATCCACAGTTCCAAAACTTACCTGGCAGGAATAACACATATTTGAGAATATGCTGCTCCACTCTCTGTTTAAAATTTACAACTTAAGAGGTCATTATATATTGAAAACAAAAGTACACAGTAAATTAAAATATTGATGAATAATTTGTTAAATAGCATATTTGACTCTAAAATCTTCTTAAAAACCAGGTAAAAATATCTAGAAAAAAAACAAATTTAGACAACTTTATCTCTAGCTAATTAACTCACTTAAAAATACTATTGGCTCCTAAAATATGATAAATTGTGCTATGAAAATCACCGTTTATTCTTTTGTGTCTTAAAATTTAGTCTATAGAAATGTAATAATGAAGTTATTAATTTAAGTTCTAATAATTTCAGCTCAAAGACATTGAGCCCCATTAACTTGGGCTTATATATGTTGTATGACTCCCTCTATGTGCAACCAAAGGCAAAAGATAGATCCAAGAAAACATGATTTGGGGGCTCAGAATATTCTGGTATAATATAAAATATCCCTGTGAATAATTTAAAGTCAGTGTTCATTCAAAGAAAGGGAGCACAGGTAATAACTAGTAATTTGATACAGTCTGTGGCTTCTAAGTACATAGACCTAATAAATCAGAAATCCAAAATGTTACTGTGTAGAGAATTTAATAACTCTAAATGGTTTGTGTAAGAATGAGTGTTGTTAACTCTCTGCTTCTGTACATTACATGACCATGGAGTCAACCTATTTTGGATAAAAGTATTTGGACAAAAAATGTGCACAAATTGAATATGTAAATGTTTTTTCTTGTCATTGATGCTCAATACAACAGCTATTTACAAAACATTTTCACCATAGTTGGCATTTTGAATAATCTAAATATAATTTAAATATGTGGGATGATGTGAATTAGTTATTTGCAGGTTTTTGGTTGGTTTTTATTTTGTTGTTGTTGTTTTTCTTTTTTTGTTACTTTTTTATTCCAGTAACAAAAACCATGATCAAGGGAATTTATAAAATAAAACGTTTAATTGGGCTTATGGTTTCAGAGGGTCAAAGTCCAGTTGGTGGAGTAGAGTCATGGTGGCAAGAACAGTTGTGATCTCACATCTGAATCTGCAAGTAGGAAACAAGAGAAAGATAACTGGGAATAGCCCAGGTATTTTGAACCTCAAACCCACCCCCAGTGACACACCCCATCCAACAAGACTGCACCTCCTAATCCTTCTCAAATAGTTCCACCAACTGGGATCATGTATTCAAAAATGTGAGTCTATGGGGGCCATTCTCATTCAAATGACCACACAGTTATCATTTTGTTTTATATAAGGGATTGAGTATCCTAGAATTTGTTGTCCTTGGGGATCTCAGAACCTGAGAGATGAATACTTTTACAACTGTGTAAAGTTTGACTTTGGTATCCAAGTTGTTAAGACTAAAACTGAGCCTTCTAATGATTTAGAAGTCATGGCTGTTGAGGAAATTACTACAAACAGCTAAAGTTATAAACTGTTATAGACACTACTTATTTATGTATTTATGAGAGAAGAATGAGGAACTTTACTTTTCTTGATCGTGGAAGCTGGTCAACAGTGTGAGGTCAGAGTCAGTGTTTGCTAGATAGAGTGACAGAGTTGGCAATATTATTCAACCATTTTATTTCCAAGATTGCTTTTCCTGTCCCTTTTGGTTATTTTCTCACTTGAAAAGTTGTACATGTGATATATATTCTAATGAGCTCAGAGAGCACATTATGCAATATCAGTTTTGGAAACTATCAGCCAGGGCCACTTAATTCACAGAACCAAGTTCTGCCCCTCAGTCTGTACACTCTCTTCACCTCACTGGAAGATGAACCCACTGGCTCAGATTGAGCAGAGGATAAGGAATTTCTTCTTTCCTCTTCCCTTTAGGCCTCTTTTGCATTTTCGAACTCCAGTATGAGTTCTTACCTTCCCCCATGGGGGCATTCGTTGGCTGATGCTACTACCAACTTGTGTTGGTCATATTCATTTCCCCAAGTGAAGACCAGGGGCCTTGTCATGGTATTGACTTTGTAGATGGATTTTTATATGGAAGCAAAACCCATCTTCTCTTTTGCTTAATTCTCTTCTTCCTTAAAAGTGGAATTTAGCATCATCTTTTCATTCTGTCTTACTGAGCACTGAAGACAAAACCACCTAGAAGAGACTCAGTGAGCATCTTTTACACATACAAAGCAATTCCTCTGAATATCCCCATGCCTGTAGACTGTGGCAAATGAATATGTAAGTCTATTTGAGTTAAGCCCAGGGTGGCTGGACCATTTATCTGGGTTATATAGGATGTATATTTTGGGATGTACAGTGGGTCCCTGAGTCTGCCTCAGAGACTCTGATTTTTCCTAGGGTCTATGGTCAGGATCCAAGAGATCCTTAATTTGACTTTATCCTGATGGTTAAAAAAAAATCATAGTAATTTCTGTTCATGCATTCAGTGTTAGCTGAGCATTTGCCTGTAAATGCTTTCATGTAGTTTCTTGGTATTTAAATGCTGTGGGATGTTCTATATGTTAAATGTGTTGCTCTGATTGGTTAATAAATAAAACACTGATTGGCCAGTAGCCAGGCAGGAAGTATAGACGGTACAAGCAGAGAGGAGAATGCTGGGAGGTAGAAGGCTGAGTCAGGAGACGCTACCATCCACTGCCATGAGTACTAACATGTAAGATACTGGTAAGCCATGAACCATGTGGCAAGGTATAGATTTATAGAAATGGGTTAATTTAAGATATAAGAACAGATAGCAAGAAGCCTGAGCCATTAGGCTAAACAGTTTAAATAATGTAAGAGTCTGTGTGTTTATTTTATAAGTGGGCTGTCGGACTGCCGGGGCTTGGCGGGACCCAGAGAGAAAACTCCAGCTACATTTGAGAGTAGTATTATTTGACTCTCAAAATATACCTTAAATTTGTCTTCATATGCAGAACTAGTCACTGTCTTATCTGCCCTGTATCCATCCCTACTTGTTAATTAATGGCAAGTGTTCATAGAGCTACTGTCTGCCCAGCAGATTCCCTGAACTAGACAGGAAACCATCAGCACCAAGTGTAAGTATGTGCTGAGTTTTTTTTTTTTTTTCTGAAATAGACACCAAATTGATCATTGTAAAAATAGGCTAAAATCTTATTTTTTTTAAACCTGCTGTTTTTATTTTAAGTGAGTTTATCTTGATTGCTTATGACACAAGAGAAAGCAATACCACCTCCCATTTTTTTTAAGAGAGAGAATTACAGAAATATAAAATGAAACATGGTAATATTAAGTAAAAGTTATTGTCTATTAGGATTTTATCTTCTCTTTTTTATTTTATACGGTGGCAGGAGAAAATGTAACCTCAGCTAAATAATTCCAAATACAGGGTAGTTTCTGTAGTATTGCTTCTACAACATGCATTTGTGTCAAAACACTAAAAATGCACATCAGACCAAAAAAAATGGAAAACTAGAAACTGGAAAATTGACACTGAAATATGCGGGCGAGCAAACAACAAGCAACCCAGTCAACCACAGCTGCTGCTTGTCTTTTCTGACCCATTAAAATTTCACCCATTTCTTAGCAACAATAAAATGTGTGTCGTCCAGCAAATAGAGACACTCTGTGGCTCAGAGAATCACAGTAGCTTACTTTTTCTGTCTTGTGTCATGTGTGTGGAAAGTTGGTCACACAGCCTTATTCAGCCATGTAACTACTCTCATGTTCATTCATTCAACAACATGAGTGGTCGACCTTCTACATCTTGTGGTATTAGGGGATGTGGGGACTCACAGTGGGTAAGATAAAGTTCAGGAACTGCTTTGGACAACAATGGAGTTCTTCCACAAAAAAGTCCTTTCCTTGCTTCTCCTCATGGGACATGTTCAGGGCTTCTTTTATTCCTTATATCCAAATTGCAGTTCTTTATTTCTGAAATTGACGATGCTTCCTTAACATCCCTGTAAATCTACATTTTTTTAAGGTAATAGGGGCTTCTGATCACCTACCTCAAAAAAAAGTTAGAACACACATTTATGTTATTTATTTATTTATTATTATCAAATTAAGAGGGATGGTGCCAAAGCAATATATAGATGTGTAGACCTGAAGCCAGTATTTCTGCTAGAGTGACCCACTGATCTGGTGAAGACGGAACCCCCTTGTGTCACTGGGTGACTATTCAGTATGAGAACAGGTTACCCGAGGCACACTTTAGCAAAGGGTAGAGGTCACTTGACTGTGAGACAGCATACAATCAGTGGCTTTGCTTGAGCAAACCTAAATATTGTGACTATCAGGAAGGATCAGTTTATTTATATTGCAAGCTGTAATTAAAAGGTGTTGCCAGGGCTATATGGCTGCTTTTTGTTCTTTATTCAAGCTAGTGGGATCTTCAGCATAAGAATGATGAGTGTCAGCTCTTGGTTGCAACCAATATTAGTCAGTATTGGGAATATCAAGGAAATATCCAACAAACTGACTCTGTGTTGGTAAAGTAGATAAATGAGACTCTTGATTCAGAAAGGACTTTGTATCCTGAGAATGTAAGGAAAACTGGCTGGTCCAAAGGCAGAGGTGAAAGAAGATTTATTAAAACACACCCTTAGCCCATGGACTGCCACTTTTCTTGAATGAGGAAAGATGGAGACAGTAATTCAGCGTAGCTCCATAATCACAGAAGACACTTGCTTACTGCCTGTGTCTGTCTGAAAGAGCAATCTCAAGACCAGCAACTTTGTTGAGAAACATGCTGGACTGTTGTGTGACATAGATGGACAGGCTTTTCTTTTTTTTTTTTTTTTTTTGGTTTTTTTTTTGGTTTTTTTCGAGACAGGGTTTCTCTGTGTAGCTTTGCGCCTTTCCTGGAACTCGCTTGGGAGACCAGGCTGGCCTCGAACTCACAGAGATCCGCCTGCCTCTGCCTCCCGAGTGCTGGGATTAAAGGTGTGCGCCACCACCGCCCGGCGGACAGGCTTTTCGAATCGTTTATCTAATTCAAAGGAAAATCCACATTCAAAGAAGAAACATGATACGATCAACTCTCAGCCGGGACAGACTAAATGTGACAAGGTAACAAATCATGTTGTTTATGAAAAAAGCCCTCCTTCCCTGTCTTTCTTGGACCACTGCTAGTTCTATGCCAGGATTCTTTGCCTCAGAATGTGTGTGCAGGATGATGGAGCTGCCTGTGGTAAGCCCTCTCAGAGGAGGTCAGAGAAAGTGGAGAGTCAGGAGGAGCCACGAATATGAGAGAGATCGTGAAGCTTTACTGAAAGGGGCTCCACAGCCACACAGGCTGCTTATCTAGAAGTTTTATTCAAATTACCAAAACTTGGAGAAACTAAGAAATCTCAGTGACAAATTGAGATATAATAAATAAACTCTGGTATATCCAGGTAATGGAATATTATTCAGTAAGACAAGGAGGAGAGCTAGCAGGCTTCATAACTCTGAGCAGGAAACAAATGAATATTTTATGGCAAGTAAAAGCAGTCAGTTGAAAACTAAAAATAATGTGAGTCCAACATCAGGAACACAAAAAAGTTCTGGGATTGCCAGAGGTGATGAGGTAGGGTGAAGATGAATGTCAAAGTGTAGAGTATTTTACACAGGAACACTATTTTTATGAAGCTGCAATGGATATGTGTACCTGTGAAACAAAGACACCAAGAATGACCTCTGGTGTGAACTGTGTGGACTAGAATGTTGGTGACTTGTTAATTTATTTATTTATTTATTTATTTATTTATTATTTTTTATTTTTTATTTATTTAATTTTTTTTTTTTGGTTTTTCGAGACAGGGTTTCTGTGTGTAGCTTTGTGCCTTTCCTGGAACTTACTTGGTAGCCCAGGCTGGCCTCGAACTCACAGAGATCCGCCTGCCTCTGCCTCCCGAGTGCTGGGATTAAAGGCGTGCGCCACCACCGCCTGGCTGACTTGTTAATTTATTGAGTACCACTGAGGGAGGGTAAGTCAGTGGCAGGGTTGTTGCATACATGTAGAGATAGCAGATATGGGGAATTTATAGGTTTTTTTTTCTCAATTTTTACTGACCCTAAAACTGTTCTAAAATTAAGTTTTATTCATTAATGAAAAAAGAAGACCTTATCACTTGTTGTTAAATGTTGGCCAGCAGACTATGGACAGACATCTTGTTTCATTAAAGAGAAACAGAACAGTGCATTCTATCATAACAACACATGTGTTGATATCATATATTCTGGAAGCAATATGGCATCTTACATGTACTTAGCTTCCAGTGATAATGAGTAGTATATATCCATAGTAGTTAAAGCATATATCATTGTTTTTAAGTATTTATTTTTATTATCTTGAAATATATATATATATATATATATATATCTGAGTATGGGTGTGAACACATGGGTGCAGGTGCACATGGAGGCCAAAGGTGGTATGTTCCCTGGATCTGGAGTTACGTGAGCTGCCTGATGTAAGTACTGGGAACTAAACTCTGGTTCTCTGGAAAAGCAATAAATTCCCCTAACCCCTGAGCTGTCTCTCCAACCCTGTATACATCATCCTTTATGTATTGTGCTAATCAGTGTGGGTTGTAGTAGATATTTGTTGTTTATTTATGGCAGACTCATGATACATAGAATAAGAAAACACTAATGCAGCCTACTCTGAAAGCATTCTGAAGATCCACATTCAAGCTGGCTATGTTAGCTCGTCAAGACAAATGTGTTTTAATGATTTCTGTTTGACTACAAAAGTAAACATCTCATTGTAGTAATTTTGGGTATTGCATGATCAAAAAGAAGAAAATTACAGTTGTTCAATCAGTCAAAGAAAAACTGCTGTAAATCTGGTTGGAGTTGCTTTTTAAAGTTTCTTAGTCATGAATGACAATCTCAAAAATATTCTAAATTAAAAAATGATTCCAGTAAAACACATGTGACCTAAAATTTATCATCATAATCAGTTTTTGTATAGTGCCCAGGATGTTAAACATACTCACCACATCTCCAGGTAACCTCCTGAAAAACTGGAACTTGTAACCAATACTCTAATCTTTGTTACTATGGCTCTGACCAAGGTGGAGACATTCTATGTTGGAATCACAGTGTATTCTTCATGTTTGTTTGTCTTAGGAAGGCACCCTCAGGGTTCTTCTGTGCAATAGTTGGTGTCAGAAAGTCTTTGCTTTTCAGGGCTGGATACTAATCCATTGTGTGTCATGTTTTATTTCTTCATCATTCATGTTTGCTTTACTTCTAAGCTTGAACTATGGTTGTAATGCAGCCATGGATATAGATATGCATCTGGGATATAGATATGCACTTTTATTTCTTTTGAGTACATATCCTCAAGTGGGATTATTAGATTGTTTTCTACATTTTGAGGCACCAAGTGCTCTAGTATGTTCTGTTGTGGTAACATCATTTTATATTCCCATTAATACTATACAACGGTTCCAACTTTTCTAAAATCCAGTACCTAACTACTTTCTATCCTGAGGGTGCAAAATGATATTCCATAATTCTTCAGGTGCTTCTTGATACATATATATGTGTATTATCACATGATCATCTAAAAAATTGTGTTAAGTGTGTTATTGATTAAGGTAATAGCTAAGTGGTGGTATGAGGTCATTTTCCAGTTAATGGGATGTTTGAAGTTAGTAAGAACTTTATCTAAGAAAACTTAGGCAAATTATCTGCCAGTAATTACAATATTATATTTCTCCAGCTATTTATATGCCCTTTTCACACTATTTAAATGATCTTCACCCCAAGGTTTTCTTTCTGAACTTCTGGTTCTCACTAGGAAAGCTCATCTTCTCACATGACTCCAGGCACTGAATCTTCACCAAGAATTCATAGGTATGTGTCAGGTTTAGGACTGTCTTATGTTCTTAGAGTACATTTTACACAGTCTCAACTCAGTATCCCATGGACACATGCCCAGAAACTAGGTCAAAGCCCCCTCCTTCTTAAACATTAGTCTCACTGTTCTCTAATTAGAAATTTGAGATTCATTATAGAATTCTCCATTTCCATGTTATCTGTTGATTTCATTTCTTTGCTTTACCACGTCTAGACCTCTTGTTCATGGACATGGCATTGCTTTGTTTTTGTTTCAGAACTCCTTCTCTTCTTACAGAGACCTCTCCATTCACCTTGATGTTCTCACCTGCTTTGGTATCCATCATTGCTGATCCAGTTCCTCTCCTTAGGTGTTCAGTTGAGAAATGGTCCAGCTGCCTGAGCATAACATGTGACATACATCACTACCTTATCACTTACAGTCATGCTGTCCTCATATGTAGACATAGACTCTAACAACTGTAACATTAAGCAGCTCTGGCCTTGTGTAAACATCATGGCATACCCTTATACAGATCTTGATGGCTACAGTGTCACTAGGCTATGCAACCTTAGGGAGCCACTTTCATACATATAGGTCATCATTGATGAAAACTTGGTTTGGTAATTATAATCTCAGAATTGTTTTCACTAACAACATCACCTTTGCTTTCAATGACACTTCAGAATCGTCATCTCTGGCCACATTTAAATGTGGCCATTTTGTTTTATTTTCACTCAAATACCTCTTGCTTCCCAGTTACACAATGGAAATCATTGTCTCACCCCAAATAAGCTAACTAAATGCCTTGTAGGTGTCTTTGTAATCCAGGCTCAGTAAGTGTCCCTTGACTGATTAAAATCACCTACCTTTCCACTCAACCTTGCCCCATCATTTCTCCATTCTAAGCTTATCATCTGTTCCTACCACTTTTATTGCCATTCCAATGAACACTTATGTACTTAGAACACAGTGGGTGTTCAATAAATATTAAAGAGGAACAGCGTACTTCCCATGCTAAGTAAAATCTAGTCTTATTTCCAGGCATGCTAGGAAGGTAGTTTAGTTTTATTTATCCATGAGTATTATTGAGGAAACAATCCTCTCTCACTCTAAACACTTGCCCCACAGATTTTTATATCCTGATTATCCTTATTATGCTGCTTTGATGCTTTGCTACTTTTCTTTCCTTGCCTCATTTCCTTCCCCTTCACAGGCATCGCCTCTACCCAGCATACTTTCTTGGAATATTCTTCCATTGGTTCCTAGGCCTTTCACAGAGTGTTTTCTCTCAGATAGTCATTGTCTGATGGCTGCTGGTAACTGTTCATAGGCCCCTTCTTCAGTGATATGCTCTTGTGCTGTCCTTTTTACTCTGAGGTCCTGGGAATATTCCTACACAGACTGTCCTATTTCCATCTCCATTGACTCTTAGCCAGATCTTTGACCTTGGGGATATTCATTAGCTCATCCAGGGACTGATTTAAAAATGCTCCATCACTGTCACCTTTTTTCTTTCCCATATTGTTAATGTAACATTAACTATGATGAACTGCAGCTCCATTTAGTAATTTGCTGTGCCCAGTGGACGATGTGCCTCCTAAAGGGGTTTTCAAGTCCCAGAGAGGTTATATCCATCATTGAAGTCACCCCTGGGCACTTATCTGGTCACAAATGCACTTAAATACTTTTGAGGAAATGACCCTCAGCTTTCAAGACACTTTATCTACCCACAGCAGTGTTCTCTTCCTGTCCTCGAGGCAGTTAACATCCTGCCCATCATTCTGTGCATCGCCTCTGCTTCTCTGTGCCTGGAAAGCTTCCATAGGATTTCTTCTGAAGACTAAGAAGTTCCTACCTCTGCCAAAAGAAGAAAACATGTGAATAGCAGTATAATATTATTGTCAAGCCAGGGCCTGTTCATCTGAACTCTTTTCTACATAGCTCTAAAATTAATATGGGGTTATTCACCACTAAAGTTATGGAAATAAAATGTAAAGTCGAAGTTGACTTGCTGTTGTATTATATTTATGTGTATTTTGGTTTTACAACTTTCTGGATGATGACTATATTGAACATATTTCTGTTACTGAAACAGCCCGCCTTGTGGTTGTGCAAGATCCATATTGCTCATTCCAGTGACTCTTAATTAACTCATTTGTTTATAATTATAATGAGTTAATTTGCTTATGATGTGGTACATCATTCTTTGTCATAACCAACAATTCTGTGTATCTGTAAGTCAGACGTGATGAACAAAAGAGAGACTTTCTGTTAAGATGTGGACAGAGTGGCTGTTTCAATAACATAACTGGGATTGAACGAGAAACTAACACCCAATGTGATGTCAGTTTCTGTTTAACATAGATTTTTTAAGGAAGTTGAGGATGGCATTGTCAGAACTAACTTTCTTGAACATGCTGGGTGTACACTGTATACAACCTTATGTTGCCTTAGAAGTGTTTCATTGTCTACCATTACTTCAGCATCCTCTGTCTACATGCTGCCCGTTATCATTTGTAGGGACATATCTGGAAATGAAAATGATTTAAAAAAAAAAGTGAAGTCTACTGGTCTAGTTAATGTTTGAGTCTAAGCTAAGTTCTATTTCTGGCTCTGTCTTCCCTTCTTGGCTGCAGTACAGGCTGCCTAAGCTTTCATTATTACTTATTTTATTGCACTGTATTGTTTTTTAAAGTGATTATTTCTATGGCAACGAGGCACTATTCCAGGCAGCAGGGATGGATAACAGCCACAGTGGAGTTGGAAATCAGCAACAAAGATGAAGAAAATGGCGAGAACAGGGATAGGGCATATAAGAACTTGAAAGCAAAAATGTAAGATGAGCCAATACCTCATTGGATATGTTCTCATTTCTTATATCAGTTACTGGGAAAATTTGCTTTCTTCAAGTTTACAGGTTCAATGAATCAATTGGCCAGATTTATGCTTATTTTCTTATAGCCCAAACCAAGAAGGCTACACTTGTGAAGTCAGCAATACATTCCTCCTGATCTGCCATCTTTAACCTTCAGTAATAGTTACATTAGTATAAGGAAATGTATCAAGTACAGTATGTGGAGGTGGCCCTAGGTTAGAAAGCAAACCAAAACAGATTACACACTGTTTTTCAGAGAGGAAAGAATAAAAGTCCTTTGATGACAAAGACTTGTATTTGACTATCAGTTAGTTGTTGCTACTGTTTTGTGTTGTCAAAGTGGGCTGTGGTGATTCTAAAGAAAATAAAAATAGTTAACAGATAATCTTAGTCACAAGGATCTCAGCTTTGTTGGAGACACTGAACTTATTTCAATATGTTAACTTTATGTTTTAGTTTTCCTGGTAAGAAGAGGATGTTTTGAATTTATAGACAATATTTATCATGAACATTTGGCTTTTGAAATGCCTTCCCTACACCACAAAAAAGGAAAAATTCTTGGATGGTGAACTCAGGTAGGGTAGACTCCTCGTGTCTTACATTCTTTGTGTGAACTAACACTGCAAGACACATTTGACTCTATCGTTAGTACTTGACCTCATAGGAGGCCCCCAAATTGTTGACTAAGGCTGCAGATTGGCTGTTGCTGCAAGGGTAATTGCCATTTGATGGCTTAACTGTGGTGTGTGGATATGTCTTGACTTTTGAGTACTGTTTTAGAGGACTGAACTGTGTTTTGTGTTCACTTCCTTTTCACTGAGCTCAAGGGGACAGGTCCAGAGTTGCTTGATTTATTATATGGACGCTAATGAAGTGGTTGTGCTCCTCTTTCTCCTCAAACTCATGGTTTCAGTGTGCCCATAAAGCAGGTCTGAGAGGAAATGGATTGACCGCTTCTCTCTGCCAACATACCAGTGTAGAGGTCTGCTCCATTTGGATGGCAAAGAAGACATAAAAATCATGTCATAAAAATGTCATGTTATATGGATAAAAAAGAGAAAGTAAAATGATCCATGATATTTGAGCTTTTTTATTCTACACACCATAGTCCAAAAACAATTCCACTCAGCCCTCATAAGTAAATATTCCTTTGGAGTATCATTGTGTTTTGTGACTAGAAGTGTTGAAGTTTGTACTGTTGCATACACAATTTGTTTAAGGGTTAATAGATTCAGAAGGCAGGTCACTTAACTCTAATTCTAGTAAATTCTCTTGACATTAAACAAGGTATCTGCCATCTCAGCGTCATTAGTATTCTATTATCAAAATTTAATTTAAAAGAAAATGAAAATGGATGCTAATGAAGACCATGAAAATCTTGTTAATTATTGAATATTTTGAGATCAAGTGCATAATATTTGACTCATTAGTCAACAGGCTTGCAATGTGGTTGAATTTTAAAACTTATAATTGTAGCTGTAATGACCTTTCCATTAGATGAATAGAAGAACATTTTTCCCTAGGTAAGAGTTTAATTTTTTGTTTGTGCTTTTATTCTATCAAGAAGATGATTCAGTAATTCGTAGGATGTTTAGCCTGTGTAAGAATAAGAAATGAGCTAATTAACCTCAGATTTCTTTGTTAAACTTGGTTAGCAGCAGATCTGTCACTTGACCTCTTATTAGACAAGATCACATGGTAGAAAGAAATGGCCAGGAATCCTCTATGAATTCTAATCAGAGTTTCTGTAAAACTAGTTTTCCCTATGCATGTTCCTTGGTTTGCAAGGTACTCAGTTGCCTTAGTTTTGAAATAATCTTTTGTTGAAGAATAAAGTCAGTTTTGTTTGGTTTTAATTAGCTTGAAGAGAGATGCATTCAGTGACCTTTAATAAAATTCTATTATGTCTCAGGTGCTATATGAAATGAGATTTCTATACATATAAGATAGCATGTGAAAAATAAAAGTGATTTTTATTGAAAAAATAATTTTGTGTACTCTTTTCCAAATATGAATTGGCATTCTTATTCTTGATGGCTATCAAATATTTTATTTAAATCCATGAGATAAATCCTGGAAATCTACAAAAGAGAGGATGTCTCTTAGATTGTGTTGTAGCTGTACTAGGAAGTAGCTTCTCAGTGGACCACATACTGTGTATACAATTGTGGTTGCATGAAATTCCTCACCCAGTGACACTATAGTGTAAGTCCACTCTGATGTTCACATTGCACAATACCTTAACAACACAATTCTCATTGTTACTTGGTGATGCTTGCCTGCAGCTGTCTCGTCCAAGTTTATTTCTGTGGTCCTATTAATCTTCATTCAAGAACTTTTATAAGCAGTTACCACTAACTAATACTTTGAAAGCAGCACAGTGCTGTGGTTTTACTAGCAACATGGTTAATTCTTTTCTCATAGTCATTTTAATGAGTTCTCCTTTGAGGAAAAATTCAAAACATAAAAACAAGTCTTAACTATAATATAAAATAAAAATACAGTCTGATAATGGCTAGGCTTTATTAATTACTTCATATTTGAACGTACTGTAAGCCTGAGGTAATACCTACACTTACACTCATCATATCCATGGGGAAACTGAAGTTCAGTGACGTATGTTGGCAAGTGGATAGATGGCAAAGCATGGCGTCTTGGTCTTTCTTCTCCACTGGTGAGATGAGAATGATTAGAATCGTGTTTTAGAAGGGTATGGAAAGAAAGGTGTCAATACACATCAAGTAGGAAGAGACTCCTCAGACTTCATAAAAGATGCGATGATGGTCGGGCTTTATAGGTCTAAAAATGGACTTAGACATCAGTGAGTAGGACAAGCAAAGTGCCAAAGGATTAGGAAACAGAAAACTTTTACTCCTGTAATTAGTACCTCCTGTTAGAACGTAGAAGAATAAGGATGAGAAACAAAATGGAGTGTTAGAAAGTGCAAAAGACCACGAGAGATCATATGTATGAAACAACAGAAAAGACAATTATCACTACTAATCCAGGGACTTTACTCGATGGGACATATTTTTGAAAGTTTTAGATTTATCAAAACTTTAGTATTTATGAAATACTGCCTGTGGACTGTCATTTTCAAATTATGTTCCCCTAGCTTCTGTGCATTGAGCATCATATGATTCTGTTTTGCACTTTAAAAGTTCTGCTAGGCCTCAGATTGTTCTTTCATTTCTAGTATTTTTGACAGGGTCTCAGTATGTAGATCTCAGGCTGGTTTCTAGTCACCATCTTCCTCCCTCAACCTCCCCATTGCTAGAACTATAGGCATGTACTGCTCCGATAATCTAAGCCTGCAGGCTTCTTGGGTGATTGTGCAATTCACATATATTTGTTGTTTTTATTTCTTCATTTGTTTGGTTTTGCAATGCTAGGACTTAGACCAAGAGCCTTGCACATGCTGTGACAGCACTCTACCTCTGAGTTAGATACCCAGCCCTTCCTTAAAAAAATGTATCTTCTGTCATCCATCATCTACCTACCTACTTATCTAAGCACCTACCATCCGTTTGCCACCCATATAATACGTTTATCATATACACAGTACTTATAGTACATGGACCGTCTATGGTTTTTTGTTTTGTTTTAGTCTGGTTTTTGTTTTTGTTTTTTGCTTTTGCATGATTTCCTAGCCCTAAGGAGCATCAGCAATTGATTCAGTCTTAGGGCCTATGGTAATTTTGGTTAAACTCTTAAGAGGCAATTTGACCTGCTTCACCTATCAGTAAAAGGTTGAATCTTGAGTTAGGGTACTTAGATATGATAACAGAGGACAATAGACCTCATCCTATAGAAGTGGAGAGGGACAGGCTCATTCGTTCTGTGGGTGGAGGGTAGGGTATGTAGCTATCAATGACTTCTCAATATAGAGGGTGTTGTCTGATATGGGTACCAAGTTCATTAATCATAACCATAAACAGTGATGATGAATGTGTTACTAGACTGAGGTTTATGGAATTTTGAGACAGCCATGGTGATAGAGGGCCAGATCTATGATGCAGAAGAGAAAGAAATAAAAAAAATCATCAGATGGTTTCAGGTTAATGAATTGAACTACAGGAGGGCAGAATATTTTGTAGAGTCCATGTTATATACATGCCATGCACTAAGTATCTTAGGTACTTCCACATGGAGTAGGGTGCTTTCTTACCTCCTACTCAGTCTATAAGCATGCCAGGTGCTGGGTTTTTATTTTATTGCTTTCATTAAAATCCAGACTGTACATTTATGCAAGGTTAACTCTTTATTGTAATTATTATCATGCAGTAATTTTACAAGTTGATAGGCTTCCCTGTGACAATTACATACCTTCATATAAGGCACTTTTACCCTGTCAAGCCTCCCTTCAACTCTATTCTATTCCTCTTTTCCCCTTCCACTTCCTCTTTCCTAACAGTCCTAGAAAAGGATCTCATTTTCTTCAAAGTATCAAACAGTTTACCAACAATGTGGGACTACCAAGCCCACCCCAGTTTGAGTATTCTCTTCTTAGTTATTTGATTTTAATTATTGTTCATGATTTTACCATTAAAAGGTTAAAAGTTTACTATGTTGCTTCTTCAAACTTACCTTTAAAGCCGTTAGTTGAACAGTGTTCACCTCATATTCAAGTTCATAATATAGCATTCAAACAGCCAAGCCAGATGTAAACATAAAGTGCTAAACACAAATGTCTCTGTTTTTGCCTCTTGCCTGGCCCTCCTCATCCTGCCTCCACACCATTTTATATTCTTCCCTATAGATGATCGTAGTTCATCATGTCCTTCTAGACTCTAACACACACACACACACACACACACACACACACACACACCAACTAGTTCTCACGATAAGAAGAGGGTACCTGTGAGTTCAGCACAGATTAAATAGTTTGAAGAAATAAAATTGGTCTGTACTGAACGCATGCAGACTTAATTTTTCTCATCATTGTTCCTTAAATAACATATCATAAGAGTTATTTAAATTATATTTATATTATAGTAGATATCAGAAGTTACCTGTATGTCATTTTACCTAGACAAAAGGACGTCAGTTATATATGCAATTACCTGCTGTTTTATATGAAGAGCCTTAATATTTGAAGCTTGTAAATCTTCACAGGATCCTGGAATTGAACCTCATGCCTACTAAGGTATATGTAAATGAAGTTTGTAGCATACTGTAATATGTATTTAATGTAGCCACTCTCATGAGTACATGCTCAATAAGAGTTAAAGAAATTTTCCTTTAATGGTGTAATAACCAACATTTTAATTCCTACCTTTATGGATACACAACTATGTTTATATGTGAAGGTTTGAAATAGAATTAGAACTATAGAATTTGTGGATTAAAGGTACATGCTCCATGGATTTTGCTCAATACAACAAAGGAGCCTTACTAAAAACCAGTAGCAGTGTGTACTACCATCAACAATATAGAGATTGCTTGTTTTCTGTTCCTTTACCAGTTTTATTTTCTTGATATCTTTTGAAAGTGTTTTATTAACTCAATGGTGTAGATTAAATATTCATAAGAAAGTAATAATTTACATGCCACCATATAAAAATGATGTAAAATACTTTTCTGTGAGTGATTAAAGATCAAGGTCATTTAAACTCCAAGGTTGAAGGGTGACCTCCTCAACAGAACTCTATCCTCTGAAAGGAAATAGGTGTTACCCATCCCAATGAAACTCAACTTCTTATTTACTAGAAAATTATGGCCAAAGACTGAAGGAGTTTGAGCTCTTATAAATACCTGACATCTGGAAGCAATGTATTTCCATGAGAAAATTAACTCAGAATTAATAAACATAGGGGACTATTCAAGCTCTTTGCTATTTTGATCGTGATTCTCTTCTTACACTGATTAAAAAGGTAGCAAATATTCCTTCCATTTTTTAAAAGGTGAATGACTCATCGGCTCCTCCTTTTTCTCTTTAGGTTTTGAGAGAGCACCATCCACAAACACCTGTTCCTTAACTCTGTATATTTTTGTGTATGTGTGTGTGCACATGTGTATGTTCATGTGCATATGCATTCATGTGTTCAACAGAGTGTGTGTCTTCAAGCTTGTGCATGTGTGTGTCTATTCATGTTTGCAAGATTCTGGGTTGTGTAAGAGAGATTTGGGATATTCACCTGACCTACTAGAAGTTCTTGGGTTGCAAAGCAGGGCCACAGACCCTTAAAAGTCTTATATGTAAACTCTATATAACTGTTTGTCCTACCTGGTCACTATCTCCTGCCAGAATTTAGTTTACTTGCTTCAGGTGATATAACATACACATAATCTAGCCATATTTTCTGCGTGCTCTGGAAGGTTATGGATTAAGGTTCCTAGTTCCCTGATGAATAGTGTCGGGTGCAAGCACCTGAAATCCAGGCACTGAGCTGTGTGTGTAATAATAAACACTTAATGAGCCTGTTAAATGTATCTGTTTTGCTTCTGCCAAGGATTCAGTGGAGGAAATGCAGCCAATTAAAAGAATTTCTGACCAAGTGCCATACTTCAGGTGCCCTGACTTTCTGGTTAGATTGCCTTTTCAAGACGAATGGCCTTTTTATTATCTTCTAACTTAGATATTTTCCTGTTGACACAGTGATATATCAACTAGAACTAATATTTCTTAAATCAATGACTCTGTATTCAAAAGAATCGACAAAAGTGACAGTCCTGAGATGGGAACAGGGCGGAGGATGGAATCGTTGTAGTAAAGTTGCCTCTCTTTGAAGGAGCATCCCCTGTAATTCAAATGCCATTTGTACCTGTGGCAGGGTATACAGGATAAATCAGAAGAAGGGAGGCCAGAGGGTTTGGCTCTTTCTACATAGATCCACTAAAGGAGCTCTGGTTTTACATTATGGGAAATGTAATCAGATGGAAAGCTCTTGAGGTTGAAGATACCAGCTATGGATCTTGAGTATGTGCCAACAGTAATTACTGGGTATACTGCAAAACAATTTTAGTAAGTTGCGTAGGAGAACACAGTGACATGAACAGCTGGTTATTGCCTTGGCCCTCGTACTGTATTTGAAATATTGCCACTACATATGCCAAGCATTATTTATGCTTATGGTGGCTTTTGGTAGCTATTTGATACTTTCTATGATTAAATATAATTCAGTGTTTTCAGTTTGCCTTCCTATCTTTTGAAAGAAGAACCTGCAGATTTGCCATTTTCATTTATGTGTCAAAGAAAAATGTATTTGAAATTAGAGCCAACTATATTTGCCAAGTTTTCATACAAGAACATTTATGAACTATGAGTTTTAGCTGAAGAGAAAAAAGTCATCTATACCTATAAGCACAGGACTTTACAAGTAGATAGTCTTAAATATTTGCTGCAAATAAGGATTTCCCCCAGCAGAGATAACATTTAACTCTAAAATCACAATGTATTTGAAAATACTTTATTCTTTGACTTCTTACTCATTCTGGACTTTCTGCATATCGATCTTGGGATACCACATGTTGTACGAGACACTAGAATCAGTCTGAGCTTCAAGAGCCGTGATACAGTGTGTGCCTGTCAACATGAAGTTAAGGATTTGTAGTGGAGGGGGAAATAAAGGGGAAACGCCACTCTTTTATCGTGACATTGAATTCCAATTGATCATGGAAGCTCTCAGGGCTCAAACGGTGCTTAGGATGCTGCCTGAGAGGAGAGCCCAGCCTCTAATTCGCTTGGTCATTCTCGGTATAGAAACTTACTATCACAAAGGAAACAACAGGCTTCGGGATCATACACACACAGGTGTCAGGGTGTGAGCAAACGGGGAATGTGTGGCATGTAAGGTTAACATGTGACTGAATGCTCCTTTAGACCTCTATTTCTGTTGAGCTTGAAGTGGGTGAAATGAATCAATAAGATTGGAAGTTTCAGGTTAATTTAATCCACTTAATCCAAACACCACTGTATGAATGAATTTTGGATGAGGTCCGACATTCTTCTGGATCCTCATGTGCATACATTTATTAATATTTCAGTAAAACATCTTTGGAAAGCTCAGATGAAAGTTATCAAATCACTGAAAATTATGTTTAATAAGGAGAGGAGAGCTCACCGCCTCAAGAGCCCTGATACAGCTTAGTTTTGGGATTTTATCACCAAATTATGTGAATTGACTTGCCTTGTTGTGGATTATACATAAATATCTGTTCATTTGAAAAGCAATCAGTCCTCAAAATAACTAAAAGAAAAAGTGAAAATTTAACTTTTCTATTCAGACCTTTATTAATAGAAACTAAAAAAATGGTCATTCCCTCTATTTCCAAATGAATGTTTATAGTTAAACTAAATTTAAACATTGCTATTAGTTGTATCTCATTAGAAGGGTATTATAATTTCCTAAATATGATCAATGTTTAAATAAGAGTATTTTCTCAATCTCACTTCATGACTAGGAAATAGATTCAATGCCATTTCTGGCTTTAGGTTTTACATTTCTCTTTTGGATAATTCTAGATGCTTCAGTTACAAATGCCCACAGGAAACATCACTAAGTGTTTCTGCAAAATAATAAAGGTTGACATGTTGTTTTTATTAATCTCTATGGCATCTTGGAAGAGTATAGCCTTTATATTCTGTTTTTATACTTTAAAATGAATCCTGCAAGCATCATTTCATTGTCCTGCAAGCAGTGATCTGTGTTTAGTGCTCAGCCAGTCCAAGGAGCTTTCCATTTACAGCTGTGTCTTTTTGCCTGTTTTCCTGGACATCTTACTTTTACAGTTGAATAACATTGTTAGGGTTATGTCTCAGTTTGGGCCATTTCTGTGACCAGTTTTCTTGGGGGAAATGAGCCCGTTTACTTAAAACTGTAAAGACAACTACTGTTTTGGCTGTCCTTAAAATTCCCTGGTATTTATATTGTTTAAAAGCTTCAGATTATCCTTTTTCTTTTTTCAGAGCCTCTAGTAGAGTAAATTTACTTCTTTCCCACCTAAATTTACTTCTGGGTAGATAGGTATTTCTCGTCTAAAAATCTAACGTATAGAGTGCTCTGAAATGGGAACCTTTGTGCAAAGATATGGTGCCACACATGGAAAATTCCTCACCATGAAAACTTTATTTTGTTAACAAAATAGTTAAAAACATTGTGTAAAATTCCTTCCAGCCCATATATGTCTATATACTTAAGGTGTTTATGAGACTTAAGTGGATTGTGTGTTTTGACTTGAGTCCCATCCCCATGAAATCTCATCAAATATATGCAGATATTCCATATTTTGGGAAGAAAAAACCTGAAATCGAATACTCTTCTGGTGTAACAGTTTTCACAAGGGGATATGCCAAGCTGCAGTTCACTTTGAGTCATTTCGTATCACATTGTAAATATGCCTATGATCTGTAATCATAAGCCCCTCAGTAAGTAAGCTGTAAGTATTATATTTTTATTGAACTACACCCGCCTAATCTCACAACTCTCTGTTTATTAGGTGCAATGATATTACATGGGTGTAAAATATGTGTTTGAGTTCGGCTTAACTGCTGACATATACATGTGCTGTAGTGTGATTTAAAACAGGAGGTTGTTTTCTGAAACCGAGAGTCAGCCTTGTCTTAATACTCCATCTTTAGAGAGATGAATCGTTTTTTTAAGTTAGGCATCAACATCTCTGAGAGGAGATTGTCATGGCAGCACCTGGCTATGAATTAGACTCTCATGATGCTAGGTTCTATTAAGAACTTAGTCCGCTTACTCCATAAGTTGCTGGCTTTCGACAGAAAAGGGAAATAATGATTTCAGAAAATAGAATTTCCCTGTTCACCATTTAAACTCCCTTTAGTCCCAAATACCATGTATATTTACTCTCTGGTAAAGGCTCCATGTATTTGTAGCATTGCTTCAGTTTTATTCCTAACAGCAAAGATGAATAAAGTTCCATTTTAATAGACAGTGATTAAAGACTCAGATTTATTTTTTAATACAAATACTAAATTTTATAATAATGAAATACAAAAGATTGAGATTTTAGTCAAAGACAGTCATTTATGTCTATTTGGGCCAAAAGCAAAATAAGGAACTTTGTGTGTGTGTGTGTGTGTGTGTGTGTGTGTGTGTGTGTGTTAGCTACTGTAATCACATTGAACGAAATACTCAGATTTAGAATAGAAGGGACCACAGTCGCTTTAATAGCTTAGCACAAGGCAGCAGAGCAAGTAATTTTTGAAGGTAGGTAAGTGTAAGGTAAGTCTTCCACATCCGCCATTTTAACTTGAGAGAGTTGCCTGTTTACATCAAAGCACGGGTGTTGTGATCTAGTCAATATTGTATGGATTGGCAAGTACATGCAAACCTTAAAACCAAGATGCAAAGATCAGGCAGGACTCCAAGTGTGCTGCTCCCGCCTGGCAGAGGTCCCCATTTTACCATGCCTTGTTCTCTCCAGTTGCTCCTGTGAGTCTTGCCTTTGATCAGCTATACAGGACTTTGTAACAACTTCTTTTCTTACTTACTTCTGGTGAACTGACTGTTGCTTGGCTGGACTGAACTGATAGGTATACCAGTGTGGCCGAGGCAATGGACTGTCCGCTGAATGACTAAGACAGCTGATCTTCTCCGGTGGCTTTGCCAACATGACTGCCATTTTCTGAGTCTTCTTTTGTTCCAGTTGGTTCGTCACCTCGTGTGTTGCCTTGTTGTATTGCCAAAGTAAGACTTTTGTTTGGAATTAAAATGTTACTACAAATATAATTGTTTTTTTATCCTCAGACGATAGGGATAATGATTAATTAATTAATTCATTAATTAATTTATGAGACAAGGTCTTGTTAGGCAGTCCAGGCTAGCCTTGAACTTGTTATATAGCCCAGGATGGTCTCAGATTCACAGTCTTATTGCTTCAGCCTCCTGAATGCTGACATTGTAAGTATATGCCTCCTTTACATTCTGTTTCCTTTACTGTTATTCATGGCTTTGAAGGGATAGCTTAGGTTTGTGTTAATTTTGAAAAGCAAAAAATGCACATGTATGCATTTATTTTCAGCAAAATCAGAGAACAGGGAATGAGTGGGGTGAGGAATAAAAAGCCTTTACTTCAAGGCAACTTTCATTTCCTATCTACACCCACATTCCCCTAGATGAGGTGAGGTGTCAAGCTGGCTTCACTTTTCTCTTTGGGGAGATGAGACTGTAATTAGCTATTAGTACTGTTTAATCCTAAAGCATAATCAGGTAGATGATGTTGATAAAATATTTGGACAAGAGGAAAAATCAATGAGAATTGCTTTTACTTTAAAAACTGTCTTATTGCTGCCTGACCTTCCCCAGCACAATGGTTCTGAGGACTTGTGCTCATGACTAAGTGTCCGTCTTCATTCTCATGTCCTTCATGAACTCCAGACTAAGACATTCAATAGATGAAAGAGAATCTACATCTGGATGTTCCACTTGAAGCTCATAATGATGACGTTATCATCTCCCTCCCATTGCCCGCCCCCCCTTGATCTGTTTTCACTCTCTAGTGTAGTAGAAACTATGGCTGCTTCTCCACTCCTGTCCATCTTTCCTCCAACTCCAAGTATAGCTTCTGAGATGTTTCTCTAACCCAACTCACCCCAGCAGTCTCAATATAGTACTCATCTCATCCAAGGTTTCATTACCTAGAGTCAGTGTGGATAGTATGAAAACCTATGTACACATTACAGTAAGATAGATGATAGAGAGATACATGCATACACAAATATGCACATATATATATATATACATGGATAGATAGATATATAGATGGTAGATACATACATATACACAGATACATAAACATGCACACACATATGTATATTTATACATATACATGAATAGATGAATAGATAGATAGATGATAGGTACATATATACATATATACATAAACATACACACATATACATGGATAGATAAATACATAGATGACAGATACATACATACACACACACACACATACACACACACACACACACATGTCCATACACATATATAAATGGATAGGTAAACAAATGCATGCATGCATATATACATAGAAAGATAAATACATAGATGATCAATGATAGGTAGATACATACATACATATGTAGCCAGAAGGTTTCTCTGGTTCCACCCAGCCCACAGACCCGCAGCCATTTATAAAATAATTACTCAGAGGCTTATATTAATTACCAATTGCATGGCCTATGGCAGGCTTCTTGCTAGCTATCTCCTATAACTTAACCCATTTTTGTTAATCTATATTTTGCCACATGACTCTGGCTTTACCGGTCTGCTGGCATCTTGCTTCTCCTTTGGTGATGGCTGGCTGCCTTCTTTTCCTCTCCTTTCTTCTTCCGGTCTCCCTCTCTGCATTTTCCACCTGCCTCTAAGCTGTCTTGCCATAGACCAAAACAGCTTTATTTATCAGCCAATCAGAGTGACATATATTCACAGCATACAGAAAGACATCCCATAGCATACATATATATGCATATGTGCATAAACATACACATATATGTATGTACATGTATAGATAGATAAATGCATATATGATAGATACATATATATGCATATGTACGTAGAGATATATATGGATAGGTGTATACATACATACATATATACATAGATAAATACATATAAATAGATGACAGATGATAGATGATCAATATTACATACATATATATACATATATACATATATACATATATACGTACATATGGATAGTTACCTACATATATACATGCATATAAACATAGATAATTACATAGATAATAGATAGGTAGGTAGATAGATAGGTAGGTAGATAGATAGAGAGATAGATAGATAGGCAGATAAATATAGCATACAAAAGTTTTGGTACCACCTGTGACATTTGACACCCACTGGAATTTTGGATCATGTGAATAAAGGGGAATGACTGCCTGTACCTTTATCTTAAACTCAAACTCTTGTCTTTGCTTTGTTGTTCCAGCTCTGACTGTGGCTTCATACTTAGTATTCGGGCCTTTGATAACGTTCCCTGCTCCCACCTCTGGAAGAACAGTCCAATCACAGGGTGTTCATGCTCTCCTCAAGCCTGCATCACTCCCCTGGTCTTTGTGCCCATAGACAGCCTTGCTCTAGCTATGTTGCCCAGAGCATCATTCTCCCTTCTCATCCTAAGGTTTTCTCCTTTCCAACTTCAGCTTCTGCAGTAGGTTTGGGCCTCCCTAGGAATTCTTCCTAATAGTTGTTGCTGACAGTTATGCCAGCTGTGGTCGGTCCTCCAGCCTCCTCCACAGACTCCTGAGTCTTTCCACTCTGAGAGAATCCTAGTCCTCTGGTCCAGGGTTTAGAGCCATCTGTCCATCAGATGTGGTGGAGCTGGTGTGGCATTTGCCACGGTGCTTACCATTGCACCTGCCTTGTTTGAATTGAAGTGTAAAAGTGGCAGGATGGGGTCCTTAGATTGATACTGGAATTCAAGGGCAAACAGTGATAGATTATTTGTGTTGATGAAAGGATAAAATAAAATTTGTGGCTAATTAGGAAATTATCTAAAGACACCCACTTCCTTCTTTTTTTGAGATGAAAGTTTCACTGTCTTCCCCTGACTGACCTTGAACTGGCTTATGTAGTCTTCTTGCCTCAGCTCTTGAGTAGTTGGGACTGCATGATGGTTTCTAGCTCCTGCTTGAGGTTATACTTTGAAGCTTGATAATTTTTATCAGCTAGAAACAAAACAGAAGACAAAAACATTATTATATATTTTTTGTTTCAGTTTGATGTTTGAGTGTGGGGTTTCCGTATATTGCCTAGTCTGGCTTCAAACTTAAGATCCACCTTTCCCCATCTCCCTATCTCCTAAGGAAGTACAGGCATGTGGCACCACACATGGCAGAATACCAGCTTGAATGTTTCGTAGATACATGACTTCTTATGAACCACGCACATACGGGAATTTCCAGACATGTGTGTTTTCAGTTATGTATATATGTTTGCATTCACACATGTTGGACATTAGATAACAAGAAAGGAGGAGTCATTTCACCCAAGCAGTGTATCCTGGGCACAGGATTATGTTCCTACCTCTTCCCTCAGAGGTCACTGTGATCTTAAAGATGTGTTTTCCCTTATCTGAATCTGTTTCCCACTATAGAAACAATCAGCTGCATATCACTGACCAGTGTCAGCTTTGGCCGGCTGGTGGACTTCCCTGTGAGAGAAATATTGCTTGTATTGTCTGTTCATCTTCCATCCGTCTGCCCACCCACCCATCATCTATCTATCTATCTATCTATCTATCTATCTATCTATCTATCCATCCATCCGTTTATCATCTATCTCTCTTCCTTTTATCTATCTTATCTACCGTCTATCCATGCATCAATCTATCTAGCCATTCATGCATTCATCTGTCCATAAATATATGCATACATTGTCTATGAATTTTAATAGCATTTTTATTTTAAAATAAAATTATATTGATCATTATTAATGTTTATTTTAAAACCTCTAGTGATATAATATGGCTTTAAAATGTAAGGAGTTATATGTTTGTGTGTGTGTGTGTGTGTGTGTGTGTGTGTGTGTATGGGGAGACAGAAGGAAAGAGAGAGGAAGGAAGGAAAGAGAGTTGTATGTTGTATATGTGGAAGAGCTGGTCTAAGAGGGTGAATATGGTCATAATACATTGTGTGAAATTCTCACAGAATGAATAAAATATTTTAAAATGTGAAAAATAAACATGCAATTAGGTGATACCATGTAGCATAGATATACAGTAAAAGGGGTGTTGAAGTTTATATATTAAAACTATGATATTTGTACATGCTAAAACTGCATGATGACACATGTATCAGGGCATATTATGGTTGTTAGGAATCCCCAAACTGGATAATTTATAAAGAATGGGTTTATCTGACTCATGATCAGGAGTCTGCCATGTGCTTAGCATTTGCTGAATGTCTCCTTGCTCTATCACATGACAGAGTGCCAGCTTCTCTTTCCCACTAAGTCATCATGGACTCTTTCTTCATGACCTCATCTAACCCTCATTAACTCTCTGCAGTTACCTCTAAATGCCGTTAATATATGTCTTCAAATGTCAGGGTTCCAGCCCATGAATTAAGGGATGAAGCATTCACCCTGTACCACTGTTTGTGTTGATGAAAGGACATTGAAACATAAATATACATGTATGTATGTATGTATGTATACATACATACATACATATATAAACACTCATGTGTTTGTGTATATTTTACAAACAGATATCAGTAAAGCAAGAGGCATTTAATTCTTTTACTGAAAAATTTTTGAGTAAAATGTGTAAATGAATACTAACACAGAAATACCTTTTCAAAAACTGCCTAAATTCTTGAAGGAGGAATTTTTCTATTTCTATGTTCCTTCTATTTTGCACATCATTTTGGGGTGGAAGATTTAAGAGAACTGCTGTCTTTTAATAGAATAACTTGATTTCTCAGTAGTTCAGGCATTGGATTTAGGGAACCTGGCAATTTTTTTTTTTTTTTTTTTACTGTGTGAGAAAGCTTACTTGGTAAGATAGGATGAAATCGATTAAATTAGGACAATGTTCATGATGGATACATTTCAAAAAATAAAACAATAAATCAAATCCAGCTATGATTTGATAGTGACTGGTTTACTGTTTCAATATTTCTGAAAAATCACGTGTCCACTAATCCTTCTGAATTATACTGTACCAGTTCCTGTAACACATCTGCATTGTAGCTTCAGAGCAGCTCACCATATTAGATGTGAGATGTAATTAGTGTTTAAAATTAGTTTGCCTGATGGTCTTGAAGCCAGTCCTTTATAATTTAGGTCAGCACAGAAAATACCAGTGCGCTATATTAGTACAATCTCCACTGGTTTTTTTCTTAGGCAGCTGCTGGGAAAGAAAACAAGTCCCACCCCCTTCCTCCATCAGCAGCAGTGTGACAAATTCTCACATAGCTTTTATATATTGTAAGAGTAGAGATCAAAAGGTCAGTTTTCAGTCAGAGTAGTTTAAATCTGTCTGTACATAATTATTGTACAATTGACTCTTGTTAATGAGATGAGACATGTTCATATGATTAGGAAATGTATCATTCCCACAGTATCTATATCACTGTAGGAATATGGAGCTATGTGCTGACTTGGTATCTTAATGGTAAATGTCACATATTAAGTTAAATAATTTTAAAAATTAAGACTGCATCTGGTTGATTAATGTGAGCATTCTAATTTTAATATATGGACTTAGAAAGAAATATATTGGTTATAAAAAGTTAAAAATCAGGAACAAATACTTAAAAGTTTTAAACCCATGCTTGTGCTTAGCACTAGAATAGTTAGATTTAGTAACATTGAACTTCATTTATTTGTGATATATATGTTTTTCATTGCCAATGAAGTCATTATGTTTCAGTGGCCTTATTCAGGTGTAAATTTATACAGTTAAATCTATTCATTTTAGTTGTATAACTCAATGGTTTTACGTACATGTAAGTACATTTGCCCTTCCAACCCACATGTAGAAAATTCTTTGTCCCCAAGGATACCTATAGCCTCTTTACAGTATACCCTCCACCCCATGCCAAGCACCAGGAAATCACTAGTCTGTTCTTGGTCTCTGTAGATTCCTTTTCTGTTGCTCTTGGTATTAATCCACATTGTAATCCACAATCTTCAGGATGGGGAGCAAGGCAGAAGGCAGCAGG
>CABHPP010149780.1:0-40229 GCA_902168425.1 Peromyscus attwateri
TGTGTGTGTGTGTGTGTGTGTGTGTGTGTGTGTACACACGCGTTTGTGAGTGCATGTGAGTGCTGTGACCTGGAAGCAGAGGCATCAGATCCCCCTGGAGCTGGAGTTTCAGGTGATTGTGAGCTGCCTGCTACAAGTGCTAAGAACTGAACTCCAGTTCTCAGGACAAGCCTCACATGACTTTAACTGCTGAGCCATCTCTCTATCTCCTCATGGGAAGATTTTAATAGAATTATTTTATAGGATTGTCAATGCAATAAAATCAACTTGCCATTCAGAAAATAAATGTTTAAAAATGTACAAGTTAAATAAATTTTTAATTTCTTCTTGTACTTCTTGTCCTGCCCTAGTTTGGATGACAGATTTTATGATCAAGCCACTTGGTGACTCTGTGAAGGGTACTGTAAGTCAGTGAAGTCTTCCAGGGAAGAGATGATGTCCAGGAACAATCACTGGGTAAACATGACTCACTTTATACCTGAAAGACGAATGGAGATCAGATGTGTTTGGGCACAGACAGCTCAGGGCTGGAGAACCCAGGAAGACCCATTCATTCCAGGAAGTGACTCTGAGATAAAGATTAGGACTCACACTCTCAGACAGGTTGATTAAGTACTTCTGCCATCACTGCCTGCCAAGGGATTGGGTAGTGGAGGAAACAGCTCTGCGGCGGCGGTGTCTGCAGAAGCCACGAACCAGAGGTGGGGAGTCTTAAAGCTAGGTAAATACCTCAGAGTTGTCCCCAGTGAGGGCTTCTGCCAGGCCTTGAAGGTAGGTCATAGCAAAAAGAGTGAGAGCTCCTCTCAGGCTGAAGCAATCCTCCAGGAGGCTGGCAGCTGAGGAATCACTTCAGCTGCATCCCAGCACTTGAGGAAGGAATCCTTCATGCTAGAAGATGTCCCGAGCGTTGCATCCCAGCATCTGAGGAAAGGGTTCTTTCTGTATGCTAGAAAGCGCTGGGAAGCTCTGCTGGGCGGAGATTGCAGTCTACCATGGCCTGACAGCTCTTTCAGTAACATGGACAACT
Organism: Peromyscus attwateri; assembly: GCA_902168425.1. Taxonomy (NCBI): domain Eukaryota; kingdom Metazoa; phylum Chordata; class Mammalia; order Rodentia; family Cricetidae; genus Peromyscus; species Peromyscus attwateri. The sequence goes on from CABHPP010149780.1 coordinate 1,028, forward strand.
CCTTCCCCCTGGCATAAGGCACCCTGTTCTCTACCTGACCTGATCTGGAGACTGTCTCTTGGCCCAGATGCCTGACTTTTCTCTAGTATGACCCTTGAATCAGTTCCCTGAAGAAACTCTCCCCCGCTGCCAATATGGTAATTAGACATTGAGCTAGAAACATTACTGTAGGACTGTGGTTCCACAAATGATAACTAAGACCTGCATTATGATAGAAGCTTTATGATAGAAGCATGCTGCTTAATGCAAATTAGGTGACGCCCCAGCCACTGCCCCCACCCCTTGTATCTCCCCTCACTCTGGAATAGAGTTGATCTGATTCACTGAAGTCATTTCCCAGGAGAGCTAGCTCCATCATGCTCACAGACTGTACAAAGCTCTCTGTCTCTGCTTCCGCCCCGTGTCCTTGTAGACTGCTAGCCAAAAGGCCACCAGGAATAAAAGGGACCCCCACCAGAAAGTAGCTTTGTCACTACATTTCAACCTCTACCTGTCCTTCTTGGAGCTAGTGCCTACAGTTGTGTAGCCCTGTGCTTGCAAAAGACTTTAGTTGTGCTGTTCAAGGAGACTACATTTCTCACTCACACAGGGAATTAATATCATCAGGTTGCATCATCCAGCCATGCTCTATTTAAGGAGAACATAGGAGAAGCAAATGACTACATATTCCTCCCAGATGCTGCCATGCTTCTTTGATCCTGGACACAGAGGAGAGCTACAGACAGTTGAGCTCCTGTGTGTGTGAGACCAAGAGCACCCAGAATTTGTACAGATTTCTGTAGACTATGAGGGCTCTGTGTGGACGTAACTGTTCAGACTCTGACACTCCCTGAGGAGACAAGATGGTCTCTAGCCTGCATGTGTCTCTCTGAGCTCTATCTTCCTTGGCTCTGTAGTCTTCACAGATGTGATAAGGTGAAGTCATGCAGATGGACAAGCCGTCCATCTCCCTGGTGATCTTAAGCCCAGTCCTAAGGCATGGCCACCAACTCACAATAGCAACAGTTGTGTCAGAAGTAACTTCTGTTTCATCATGAATCTTCCTTTTGTTCAAGAAAAGGTATTTGTCTTGTTCAATTCAGAACAATTGTTTGAAGTCAGCAATTTACCAAATTGACATCTAGCAAAATTCTGTGCTCATGAAGAATGAAAGAAATGATGAATTGGCCTCACAAAGGGAAACATTCAAAGTACACAAACAGCCTTGGCTATAAAGCATCTCTCCCTGCACTTGCTAATTCATCCTTTTCCCAAGGTTGCACAATTTGATGTGACTAGAAAGAAAGCCCAGGTCTAAATGATATGAATCCTCTTTATCAATCACAAACAATCAAAACCTATTGCGTTTTCAAAGCATCCTGCTTTATTCAACTGTGTCTAGCTCCTATCTACTTACAGATCATGTACTTTTAGACCAAAATTGCCAGTCTTCACAGAGGAAGGTATTGATTAGAGGGTTAAGGAAGAGTTTTATACTGAACTAGACAGCCAGAAGTACCAGGTAAATTGGGATGCTACTCAAATATAAGACATTAGTGTTACTCTTCTGGGAATGATAGTGTGAGATCACAGGCTGACAATGGGAATGGGCTGAGAACAGCAGGTAAGAAAGTCTTCATGTATGAGAGAGCACAAGTGTGTACATCAACAAATTCAGTTGCAGCCATTTCAGGGAGAGAGCTGAATGTCAAAGGCTCAGCTCTGGGTTTACCTACGAGAAACTCTGGTTATAAACCTTCTCACACACTGCACATTTTTCCCTCCACTGCAGACACTTCCTCATCTCTAACTTAGTTCCTGTTTTTAAGGACCTGGGAAGCCCTAGTCACAGACTGTCTTGCTTCAAATAGAAACCAATACCATTAAAATTCAAGATGACTAAACATTAGGATACCTTTTAGACTATGTGATAATAGTTTTGTTATATATTGATAGATATTAAACTTATCTGTGCATAGATATATATGCACATGTGTGTATGTACATATACACTAAATATTAGAGGCACTTCTCTATTGTCTTGCTGCTCCTCAGAGTGAAAAATTCATCAAAGTAGTCTGATTATAAGAATCCACTATGAGACCCTGGGCATAAATTTGATTCACCTTTACCCCATAACTTTACGACATGTGAAGAGTCACTAAGTGGAACCTTGGGAAGTGCCAACGGTGGAATGATAAGAGAATAGATTGTTGGCTCCATGTCATCCAGAGTCCAGGGAAATGCCACATCTAAGGAACTGGTGCTAAGGATGGTGCCTCTTTGGGTGAGCAGGAAGCCAGGGGACCCTCTTTACCCTGTCCATGGCTCAGTTGACAGGTGCTTTCAGGAGCATGTAGTCAGATTCTTTGGAAAAAGAACCCCAAGTGACAAGCCAAAGCCACTAATGGCTTCTGTGGGATGACACAATCAGTCTATGGAAGTAGAATTGGATATTCAAGTTCACCACAAGGTGGTTGGGTTCAGAACTACCTCACAGGGGAAATCTTCACCCTCCAACCTAAGGGATGATAAATACCTCCTTTATTGGTATAAAATGCTGCCAAGACACACATAGCCTTAACTAGACCACTTCCCAGCCATATCCTTACAGGGTCATAGACATGCACAGCAAGAGAAAGTTCCTCATTTTGGAGTGGAGAGGAGGGAGGCATGCTCACATAGGAAAGTATTAATAGGCTATCTGGCTCCTTGAGGAGCTACAGGCAGCTCATAGTTGTTGGGAAAGAGGAAGTCATATTCCTCAGTGGTGTAGTTACTTGTAAGTTGCCCCTGTTGGAGCAAATAACCCCCAACCCATGCTCATGCAGGTAACGCTAATTAAGTGCAGTGGGCCATGAACAAACAAACAAGAACACATGAAAATAGGAAGGGCATTTGCTGAGAAGAAGAAGTCTGGTGGGAGGGGGAGAGGGATAAGAGGAAATAAGGGGAGAAGGTGATCAGTAGAAGTTTCACATATATATGTATATATACACACATAATATATATATATGTATATAAATACTTACATAAAGTTAACATGAGGAAATTTTTTAATTTGACTTTTTTCAATATTTGTTTTATTGAATTAATCTCATGAATTTTATATTATCTTTCTTATTTTGTTAAGTTATTTATTTGTATTTTATTTCATTTAGGAGTCTGTGCTCCCTTTATTGCAATTGGACACTCTTATTCTATTGAATTCTCTGTCTGGATTCCATCTACTTCACTCTCACTGGAAGCCATTACTGTGGCATTTTTAGAAGAGACACGTTGCTTTGACTCTTCATGTGTCTCTTGATTCTGTCCTGGAACCTGAACATCTGGGATTAGGTCATTGGTTTGACTTTTTGAATCACCCTATTCTTTCTTGAAGTAGCTGCAGTGTTGAGGTGGGACTAGGTTACAACATGGCGGAAGGGTAATTACTCTCCACTGGAGCAGGGATGTAGCTCAGTAGCTAAACCCTTAACACACATGAGCCTCATTCTGGGCACGATCTCCAGCCACACTCTGTGCCTATAAAACTAGCTTCAGCAGAAGCTGCAACTGGTAGAAAAACCCACCTTGAAATTAAAGTAAGAGTTAGCCAAACACATTACTCCTTCATCTCTAATAACCTTGGAGAAATAAAAGAAAAAATAAGGATGTCGAGAGAGACAGTAAGATATTAGTTATCAAGGGTGAAAATGAAAAGAAGCGGAGCAAGGCAGGCAATTAGTATTTGAGCAAGAGAGATAACAGGAGCCATGGAAAGTAAATGGAAGGCAGTAGAGGAAAGGAGAGACACCCCAGCTGCTCCCACAGGTAGACTGCCAAGAGAAACCAGATGACCTTAAATAGTCCCAGCACGTGGGGTGCTGACCAAGGAGATCCCCCAGCTGCAGGCCAACTGCACTCTATAGGAGAGCCCATCTTAGAGAGAGAAGGGGAGGGGAAGAGTAGGGCTGGACAAGCTTGTCCACAAAATGGGGGGAATCTAACAGCGAACAAAAGAGGACAGCATAAGATCCTCTATGTAAGTGTGTGAGCTGCTCTGTCTGACTTGGCCTCAGTTAAGCAGTCTTTACAAAAAGTCCTGCAGTCAAAGGAGGGTGATAGACGGGAAGAAATAAAAATAACACTACTGAAAAGATTAAAGATAACTACAATGTCAAAACAAGCATAGGGTGAAGAGGTCCAATTGCTTGTCCCAGGAATGCCTCCGTCCTGGAGGTAGATAGAGCCTGTAGCATCTTGGCTTTCCTTCTCTGGACTCTTAGTTTGGTGTCTTCCAGTTAGAACAAAGCCTCTGTGCTGGCTTGCTTTCTGTATTGATTTTTGTGTCATCTTGTAACTAGAGGGTGTGGTCTGCCGTCATGATTACTCTAGGTGATCCTCCCTTCTTGGGGCACTCACTAGGGCTGTCTCAAGATTCCCACTGGCTTTAGACCTGAGCATCTTCAAGTTCTTACCACAGCTGGGCACTCTTCTATGGAGCTAGGGAGCCTCACTCAGCCTAGGGATCAGACAGACAACCTACCATGTGGAGCACTCTACAGGTCTGACTGGAGGGTTTTTATCTTCTAACTAGAAGAATTTTGCAGCACACAACACAGAGTTTGGCCCTCTGACATTCGTCCTGAATTCCTAGAGTGAGCCCCAGGGGTGCCCCACAGAGACCTCGACAAGGACAGACCTTTGCCTCTAGACCCACTTCCTCTCTGACTCAACAGCAGTCATTTGAAAATGGCTTCTTGCCACCCCTACAGTCCAGTGCTGAGAGGAAGAGAGGACTTGCCCCACATCCACACAGCACAGGAACCCGAGGATTCCTGTCTGATTGGACAACGAATACTCCACGTGAGGAGCTTGGTGTTGACTGTGAATCTTCGTCTCTGTTTTGGGTCCTTCTCCCTTCATTGTGCTGCTTCCCCTGCTTCTTCACAGACTCGTTCCTCGAATATGAATCCCTCCCCTTTGTGTGTGTGTGTGTGTGTGTGTGTGTGTGTGTGTGTGTGTGTGTACGCGCACGCGCGCGCGCGCTCTGTGGTACTGACAGTACAGTACATATTTTCTGATGTTCTCTCTTTCTCCTAAGCAGTGACTTCCACTCTGGGGCTCTGGTGTTGTATTCACATCAAACTTGGAGCTGAACTACCTCTCTCTCTCTACCCCCCTCCTCTCTCTTCCATTTTGCTCTGTTTTCTAGAGTTTTCTTCCCTCCTTTGGTATTGAAACTCCAGTGGCTTTTTGCAGTCTCTCATCTCCGAGGATGCTATGCTAGCTTTCTCCCTGGAGGTTTTAGTTGATGCATAGGTGTTTCCCACCATCTCCTGGTCCTCTTTCACATTCCAAATTACCACTTCCTTAATCAAGATTTTAGTTCCTTTTAAAAAGCCTATAGACTATTTCCAAGATCATTATGTAAGATCCAAATAAAAGAACTTTGTTTGGGGATCAGAAAACTTACCATCACTGAGATTCCAATGTTCTTCAAATTCATCTAAAAAATTAATGTATCACCAAATGCAGTTGTAAGCAAGATTTTACTCTAAAAGCAGAGAAAGAAACTGAGTCTAAAGTTTATATGGAATTACAAAGACAAAGACATGAAAAATAATTCTGAGAAGGCTGAAATTGAGAGGTCCCACTCCATTAGATGTCAATAGGGTCCTACTACACATGAATGGACAGACAGACAGACCCACAGAAACTATCAAAGAGAACAAGAGTAGCCAACACCATATGGTAGTTTGTTTTTTAACATGTTGCCAAAAAAAATCTGTTTTTTAATAAATGACATGAAGAAATGTGATTAAAACAAAATATTTCCCTCATTTCACACCACGTAAAAAAGCCGCAAGTCTAACGGTAAAATTATAGTGCATCAGAAGACAGTGTAAGAGAATGTTTTCACTGTGATAGATAAAAGTTCCTTAATAGAGCCAGGCAGTGGTGGTGCATGCCTTTAATCCCAGCATTCCGGAGACAGAGGCAGGTGGATCTCTGTGAGTTTGAGGCCAGCCTGGGCTACAGAGTGAGTTCCATGAAAAGCACAAAGCTACACAGAGAAACCCTGTCTTGTAACACACACACACACACACACACACACACACACAAAGTTATTTAATAGCACACTGTCCTCCCATCCCATTGAAATGGCCCAAGCGAGCACTGACCATGCAACTTGACATGGAGCTGTTTAAAGGATGTGTTTGGGCGTGTACTCCCACACACTTGTTAGTGGCACTTTCCATGTTGCACTTTCCATGCATACCCATTAATACCCTTCACAAAACTGAAGAGATGCTTGCCATGTAACCAAATCATTCTACTCCTTGGTATATATTCAAAAGAGATGAAACTAAATCTTTATTTTGTGCAAAAAAAAAAAAAAAAAAAAAAAAAAACGGAGTCAAAGTGTTTTCAAAGCTTAGGACTTACATAAATTTCTTGATGACATATCGTTTGCACAGTTTACACAGCTGTGATCTCCACTCATGTGGCTCCCTTTGTCACGAAATGCCTAGTAAAAAGCAGAATAGCCCATCCCTAGCAGAGTCTCCACCCATACGGTCTTACATCCCAGCGATTAAGTGATGGGAAGCCCAGGTGCTGAGCGCCTCATTTCACAGACAGACACGGCAGGATGAAGGATAAACCTCATTCTGCCCAGGACACTAGGAGTGTCGGCATAAATGACTTAGTTCTCAAAGAACAAGCAGGAGTGTTTGGGGACTTCATCCTGGTTTATTCCATGAGTCCCAGGACTGACAGTGTTTGAACAAGGGACTTTGAAGTCCACAAGGCTGGCCTCTGTGTCCATCTGAGCTGTGACCTGGGGACAGTTAGGAAAGATCTTGCAGCCATATGAGATGAGGACTGATTTACTAAAGATACTAGGATCCTCACGTGCATCTTTGATCTTCTAGAAGGCCTCAAAGTTGAAACTGACAAATGAAATCCTCCACATTAAGACTAAGAACTACATTCTCTAATCAAGGATGCTAACGCTCCCGCTCACCTACTCCTGAGGGAGGCCTGACTGACTCTGATCATTGGTGTCTTGGTTCCTGACCCATTGACTCACTGAAAGAACCTGGACTGTGCCTACCTATAGTCAGAATCCAGAACAGCCACGGAGACAGACCTATAAGCACTCATCAGGGCCTGGAGCAGGGATGCTGCTAATGAGGAGCTGGCCAATTGGATGGAGTCGGTAGCCAGGCACTGGGGCTACAGCTCCCTTAGGGGAGACTTTCTGCAGAGCTGTGGACCCACCCATGTTCTGAAAGTTTGAATGAAGGGCAAAGGACACAGTGGAAGATGGCCTCGGGGCAATGAAGAAAGCTGAGTCCACATATGCACAGATAAGACACTGAAGTGGGACTTTGTGACCTCACAGTCACGAGTGTCAGAAGTGGGGGAGATGCCTTGGCAAGATCTGTCCAGGCAGTTCTCATGAAACCAGCTCTCTAGGGGCCAGAAATACAGAGACTGAGTGTCTTGACTAACATCACAGAGTCACTGTTGACTGAGGAGCCCAGGCAGCCCAGCACAAAATTGGCTGATTCTCTCAACAGGACATCGGGCCGGATAAGAGAAGTGCAGAGCGATTCTGACTTCTGAACCGAAGGAAGACCAGAAAGACAGGAATGTCCTTTGGTCATTGCAGGTGTCCCCTCCAGCTAGATCCATCTGTCTGGTACTTATAACTTAAACTGAAGAGGAAAAAAATCAGTCATCAAAATACAAGTTAATTATTTGGAACAATTAGTCATTTTCTCACCTAGTATATGATTAGCCAACACTTCAGGATCCTAATTATTTCCACAGCAACTTGTAGAATGTAAGTGAAAATGTCACCATTAATGTTTTCTAGTGAGAATTTCATACCAGAGGCCATTTAAGTGTCACATTCCTGAAACAAGATGCAAATTATACAAATATTTATAATACTGTGAAATGCAAGCAAATTCATATTAAATGAGTAGTTCATGATTAAAAGGCCCAGTTCCCCAGAGATCACACAGTCACACATCAGCTTTAGACATTCACACTTGCAACAGAGAATGAAAAACGTTGGCAGGGAGATGTGTGGATGAACAGACAACTTTGCATATCCCACTGTCCTTACAACGTAAGCAGCCACAGGCAGAAGTAGGAATTAATCCTTCATCCCTACATCACTAAGTCCAGTGAGTTTTCAAGTTGTTTAATCTCAGTTTTATCTATAAGAAAGTTAATTTTGAAACTCCCTTTAAAAGGATGGATTGATTAGAGGGAGTTCTCTCTCTCTACACCTATGAAGCTTCCTTGGGCCCACGGCGTGAAGAAGAGCATGGGGGTCTAGATTTACTAGAAGACACAGGGCAGCTTCTTTATTAGAAGATGGGTGGGTTTCCCTGTGGTTCTGAGACAGCAACTGTGAAGATGCAGGAGGGGGAGAAAATTCCTAAGGAGAGACCCGTCCATAGGGACCCCAGTCCTACAGACTCCCACGCTCTCCAGGAAAACACCCTGGACAACGAACAGTCTCCACTCCCAGGAAATCCTTCTTTTTTTATATTTTTTTATTTTATAATTTAATTTTACATATCAGCCACAGATTCTCCTGTCCTCCCTCATCCCGCCCCCCACTCCTCAGCCCACTCCCCCATTCCCATCTCCTCCAGGGCAAGGACTCCCCTGGGTATTCAGCTCAACTTGGTAGATTCAGTTGAGGCAGGTCCAGTCCCCCTCTTCCCAGGCTAAGCAACGTGTCCCTACATAGGTCCCAGGTTCCAAACAGCCAGCTCATGCACTAAGGACAGGTCCAGGTCCCACTGCCTGGGTGCCTCCCAAACAGTTCAAGCTTATCAACTGTCTCACTTATCCAGAGGGCCTGATCCAGTTGGGGGCTCCTCAGCTATTGGTTCATAGTTCATGCGTTTCCACTAGTTTGGCTATTTGTCCCTGTGCTTTTTCCAATCATGGTCTCAACAATTCTCACTCATACAATCCCTCCTCTTTCTCAATGTTTGGACTCCTGGAGCTCCACCTGGGGCCTGGCCATGGATCTCTGCATCCGCTTCCATCATCCAATGACTGATGGAACCAGGAAATCCTTCTATCTCTCACCTTTCTCTTTTCTTCCACCCCAACCACACATCACCTACCTTGACTAGAACCTGTGGCTAAAGTGAGGGATGGAGCCTGTTGAGAGAGATGGTAAGAGCTGGGGAATGAGTACTGTATAAAACAAGACTAAGTTGGACTTGGCAGTGTGTGTGTGTGTGTGTGTGTGTGTGTGTGTGTGTGTGTGTGTGTGTGTGGTCTTCAAATGGAAGGAAGAAAGAAGATGAGAAGACAGGGTGAGATGAGCTCGGGTGTGTCCGGGGAAACCTGGAGTTAATGCAGTTCACTTCAGGACAACTCATGTTCCCACCCAGCCAGTAGACACAGGGCAGGAGGAGGCAGAGTCAAGATGCAGACCAAGTGCTGTGTTCACCAGGATGGACTAACCTACTTCCTAGTCCTAGTCCCATAGCGTGAGTGCAGGGAATAGTCTGTCCTCGTAGTCATCCTCTCCTCACGGCCACAGTGTTCCAGGTAAGATGTACACGTTGCTTATGCCACCCGCCTGCCTCAAGTTATTTATGGCTTCTCTATAACATCTAACAGAAGTCCCAACAAATGGAATCCTTCCCCCTCTTACATGAACCCACACCCAAGGGAATGCCAGGGCATCCCATTGTCTCACATTTACCATCTCCAGGCCAGCTTGAATGACAGCGAGAATTTCTGTACAACCATGTTGTGTTCAGCATCAGATGCCACTGAGCTGGGGTTCATCTGGAGCAAGTAGAACATCCTGCTTCCTGCCTTTTCTGGGTGTCTCCTACTAAATGCCCGGTTCCTCCCCTTGTCTGTGAAGTAGCTCTCTAGAACCCCTCCTCACTCTCATGTACTCCAAGCTGCTTTATGCCCAGGGCCTTGACACTATCTATTTCTTCTATACAGAGGGCTCAGCACCCAAGTATCCTTGGAGAGGGCTCCCTCACCCAACTGAACTCCCCCAGATCGCTTCCTATTTATTACAGGACTGCACTCGTGTGTGTGTGTGTGTGTGTGTGTGTGTGTGTGTGTGTGTGTGTGTGTTGCTGTCTGTATTGTATTCTACACATATCTGAAGAGCACTCTGGCAACTCCGTGGTGAGTCCTCAGCAAATGTAAATTGTTTCTTCCTATTAACAGCAGCGATGGCAGCATAGCTGGGTACAAGACTGCAGGAGGCGTTCGATCTGGGACGGAAGCATGAAATCAGTGCTACTGCAGCCAGAAGGAGTGCGCCACACGTCCCAGAGCAGGTGGCATGGCAGGACCTGAACAGAGGTGAACGACACTTCTTGAAACAGCATGGAGGCTGCTGCACTTGGGGAAGAGTGGTGTTTGTGTTTGTGTGAATGAGGACACTTCTGAGATTCACCCGGGAAGAAGAAATCACCACCGGCTTATGCCTTCTCTGCGCCATGTCTGTGTCAGATGCATATTTATTTTGCCACCTAATCCTCATCCCAGCTTCTTCCTGATGGGAGAAATGTTGTCCCCAGAATAATGAGGTTCCCACATAATAAAAACTTGACCCGTTTACCAAGATAACAAGTACAGATTTTAAATTCCCATCTGTTGTTTCCCCAAACCAGTGATGGATGACAGCCAGGGAAGGTTCTTTGAGGTCTGGACTGTGTCTTAGTATGAACGATAGGAAACAAAGAGTCTAAAACTAAAATCCAAAGGGGATGGACTGTCGGTGCCAGATGAAGGGGTTTAGACCTTCCCCGGCACGAAACCAGGAAGCTCAGGTGTTGGAGCGGGGATTTCTGTGGCTAAAATCGCCTTAGAGTGCTCATCAATGAGCAAAGCTCTCTAATGAGACAGAAGCTCCAGTGAAGAGCTTGACGCAAAGCTGGGATTATGGTGGCTTTCTCAGAACACCCAGAATTATGCACTGAGCAGCCAATGGCACTGTTAGAATTCACATACAGTTTTATTAGCTCAAAAAAGATAAACTTATCCCATGTCACTCTCTGGGTAAATAAAATCTTGATGCTATTTTGTCCCAAATTAAAGAATTTGCAATCATCACTTTTGTAATAATTAAAATTTTGGGGGGAAATCTCACTTTTTATATGGAATCAGTTAATCCATGGGCAAATACAACAAGTCCCAGATAAAGTAGCTGTGTCATCACTTAGAATCCACATTTAGTTTAAAATCTCATTTGAAGCTAAAAGAAACCAAGAATTCTCAGATAAATCAGAGCCCACATTTTGGTACATGGTATGCTAGATAGAGGGGGCCTCTTATCACTGTGGAAGTCCAGGAGTTGCTGCATCAGAGATGCCAAACAGACCACATCACAGGAACAGAGAGGCCAACCTGATAGTCTTCTCTTGACCAAAGGTGGAAATGCTCGTGCATAGCTGAATGGTTTCCTATGTCCTGCCTGGCCCATGGTCAGGACAAATCTCTCTCACCTGCTGATCCCACAGCCGCTTAGACCCAAATAAACACACACAGGCTAGTATTACTTTTAAATTATGGCCATGGCAGGCTTCTTAAATGAACCCATTTCTATAAATCTATACTTCGCATGTGGCTCATGGCTTACCAGTACCTTCACATCTTGCTTCTCTTGGTTGTGGCCGGCAGCATCTCCTCTGCTCTTCTTTTCCACTCCCCTCTCTCTCTAGTTAGAATGTTTTGCCTCACCTTAGTCTGCCTCACCATTGGCCAAACAATTTTATTTATCAACCAATCAGAGCAACATATTTTCACAGCATACAGAAAGACATACCCATCACTCATGTATCAGTGTTTGAAATGGACTGGACAACCCATATGCCCTCTCTATGGGAAACCTGACTGGGGTACCTTTAGAGGCTGGGTAAATCCATTCATCCTCTTAAGATTAGAATACTCAGGGCAGCATCTCCTTACAGACCAGCTAAGGTCGTAAGTGAACAAGAAATGAAGAACATCAGGCCATGCTTATAGAGCCCAGTGACTCAGGTCCATGAACTGAGCAAGAACCTCTGTCAACATCTCAAGCCCAGATCTCTACCCCTCCCAGGGTACAGAGAACCTCACTCCTCTCCCAGTCCCAAGGGGGTTCTTTTTTTAGTGCCATCACAAATTGCTGCAAATCTGTATCTTATAATAACAAACTAAATAGTGAGGGCTGTGAGACACTCAGCAGGAGAAAGCACGTGCTTCAAAGGCCTATGACCTGAGTATTTCCCAGAACTCATATGATGGAAGCAGAGAACTGACTCCTGCAAGCTGTCCTCAGATCTCCACACACAAACAACTGGAGTGTACACACACACACACACACACACACACACACACACACATACATGTGTGCACACACAAGGGGGAAATAAAGGAAAAGGAAAAGAAGAACTGTAACATGGGCCACACAGGTGGCAGCAAAGCTCCTTGCCTCGTGGAGATTCTGAACAAAGCTTTTTCCTTGCTTTCCCAGCTCCCACAGACTGCCTGCTCGACCCAGCTCACACTCTTCCCTCTTGCTTACACCTCCACATCGCCTTTGACAGTGATTCTTGCCTCCCACTTACAACAGAAGGACCTTGTGGCCATTTGGGTCCACCTGAGTAATCCACAGCAATCTTACAAGCCCTAGGCCCTTAATGCGCTGGAGGATATCTGTACATTCCTTTTCCATGGGAGGTGACATACTCATGGGGTCTGGGGATTTTGATGTGGACATTTTTGGGGGTCTGTTATTCTGTCTGCTAGAGAGGTTTAGTCTCACAGAATGTCAGAATCCTATTGCAAATTTTCAGAGAATGTGAAGGGTTAAGGAGAGTGCTGGCCTGCCACTGAGAAAATCTTACAAATAAACTGTAAAAAGTAAAAGGGAAGTTGGATCAACCTGTCAGGAAGAAGCATCTAAAATACATATTGAACTTTGGGGTTCATGATACAGCCTGGTATGGTGATATTTTATTTGTACTGAAATGTGATTTTATTTGTATGTTAATAAATAAAGTTGCCTGGGGGTCAGAGCTAATAGCAAGCCATAGCGGAGCCAGGCGTTAGTGGCGCACGCCTTTAATCCCAGCTCTTGCGAGTCAGAGCTAGGCGGATCTCTGTGTGTTCAAGGATACAGCCAGCATGGAGACACACGCCTTTAATCTCAATACCAACCATAGAAGACTTGGAGGTCTGTACAGACGGGCAGTGACGAGGAGGTCATGTGGTTGGGTTTACAACCAATGAGAAGGCAGAATAGAAAGTCTATATAAAGACAAATACACAAGAAGTAGGTCTCTTGGCTGAAGAGGATAGCTGCAGCAGTGAAGGGTAAGGCTCTTAGCTCTGACCTCTTGGGCTTTCATCTTTGCATTGGCTCTGTGTTTCTTATTTAATAAGAGTGTTACTTCTAGAGCCCGGTGGTAGAGTGCTTGCTTAGCATGTACAGGATGCTAGGTGGAATTCCAGCACATATCGGGGAGATTCCTCACACAGCATTCCACACAAGAATCAGGTTTGTTCCTGTACTTATGGATGATGCACACTGCCTTTCCGGGCATCTTCTTGCAAGCAGCTCAGCACACACAGAGACCTCTGCCTCCATCAGATCACCAGCTCAGCACATGCAGGGACCTCTGCTTCCATCAGATCACCAGATTAAAACAGAAATATCAAAAGGGTACATGAAAAGGGCTGGAGGGAGGGAAGGGAAGGGGAAAGTGATGCAATTAGATTTTAATGTTAAGATGTAAGAACAAATGCATGTCAGGAGTGAAACATTAAAGGACCCTATTGGAAGACTTGGACACTGAGAAATTTCTGGATGCTATAACCAACTGATAGGAGATTGACAGAGAAAAATCATCAGAACTAAAAAGCCTCCTGAACATACGAGTATTAGCAGGACTGCCCGAATAAACACATTTCCCCAGCTATGTGTGTTCCAGAATAACAACATAATTGAAGGATTTGGGGTTTGGGTGAGGTTTCCTTCACCCACATACTCACAGAAAAGAAGTAGGGGCCTCTGCAGCACTATTAACAGATGTTGGAACATCAGGAGGTGAGGCCTTGTGGACAGAAGTTAGGCCATCTTGTGCATCTCTGGAAGATATAAAAGATGTTCTTCTTCATGCAGTTAGTTGTATGAGAGGGAGTTATAACTGGAGAGACCTTTCCATGTGCTGGACCCATTCTGGACTTGACCACTTCCCTTTCCATCTCTCTACCATGTCCTGAGCCAGTCAACAGAGCCCTCAAGTAAGAATTTGACCACACAAACCTAAGTAAACCTCTTGTCTTTATTAATACTCAGCTTTGGGTTTTTTGTTACAGCAACAGGCAAAAGGACAACAGGCAAAATAGTTGGGAAAATGTGTGAGCATGGAGCTGTGCATGGAGTAAGCAACTGACCAGCTGTACCACTTCCCAGCCCTTGAACTGCTGGGCTCTGCCACGGGGGACTCAGGAATAAAACAGGAGAGGTAAGGTATAGGGCACTGACTCCATGTATTCTTCCGAAAAGGACTCCTTCCATCCAGGAGGATGAGTCATTTCATCCCTTTCAAACAAAACAAAACGGCATGTTAGAAGAGTCCTGGATGAGAGCTCTCTAGTCCATAGAGTGTGCAGAAACATCAAAGCTATTCAGCTAATCTCTCAATTTCCTCATCTGTAAGATGAATTCATCACCCTTGAAGTCATAGGAATCCCCCTGCCGTGTCCTCCCTGGTGCTGGGATTCTAGGTATGATTCCCACATCCAGCATACTTAGCTTATCATCCTGTGTTTGTTCAGATTCCCATTCATACATCTGATTGAGTTACTGGGCTATGCAAGATGGCAGCATACTTCTGGATGCATCTCATGACATTTCAATGTGGAAACTACACGTTTGTCTGCTGTCAATCATATTCTGTGTCTTAAGGATTTGAAGAGACACACGATGAGAGTGTTGGAACTTTAAGTTTCATCCCCAAGGAAGCATAATAGAAGTTACTGATGGTGAAGTCATTTATATACCCAGTTCTTAACTCCCAAAGGTGATTTTAAGCAATTCATCATATCTGAAGAATTTAGTAAAATTAAAATAATCCCTTTTATTGAGTCAGCTTTCTTTCCTACATTGAATACTGAGAGATGCCAGTTTTCAGCCAGTGTTTTATAGGAGATCCACAGACAGTGGGAGTGACTGTAACCTTAAAAAAACCCACAGTGAACTGGGAATGAGTGTGGGACCAGGTCTCCTGTCTCCTACATTAGTTTATTCAGTATAAGTACTGAATAGTGACATCACTTTATAAAAGCAGATGGATATGGGCCGTTTGAGTACTGGCCTTGCTGCTGTTAACTATGTCTTTAACTACTCAGCAGTGAAAGTTTATGCTTTGTTTTATCTCAAAAGATTAGTTCATATTTGGCACTTCAGAAATTTCTACTCACTGAATAAACGGTGGTAATAATGCCTGTGAAAGCAGATAATAAAAGCTACCCTAACAGAACTCCTTGTGTCACGGTTTATAGATTGGCCTAATTCACACAGCCAGAAAATATTGGGACTGAAATTTGACTCACACTGTGTGGGTGTGGTAGTAGGCACTGTCCCATGTCACTAAGATGCCCTAACTCAGGTGTTCACCCACCAGCTGCTGTGAGCAAGGACTAAGAACTGAGGAGGCAGCCCTCAGTGTCACAGAGATCTCAGCTGGGTAGAATGAGCTCATTTGCTGTCTGTATGAATCACTCTGTAGACAATGCTGTGCCACACCCCCAGTTCACCTGCAGAACTCAACCCACAATGGACCTGGGGACCGGAGTTGTCATTGAGTCATTGGACTAGCACCCTCGTACACTGGACACCCTGGAGAGCTCCCTCATCTTTCCCTCCATGTGAAGACAGAGAAAATATACTGTTGATGAGCCGGGAAGCAGGTCCTCACCAGACCCTGAGTCTGTCAGCACCTTGATTCCAAGTCTCCAGAAGAGAAACTCCTTTTGTTCATCAGCCAGGTGGATAGTGGCATTTTGCTGCAGAACTCAAACAACTTAGGGCATCAAGGAACTACTTCCCTGTGATGATCAGCTTTCTCATCCTTGTCTGAGTTATTCTCTCCATTACAGAGGCTTCTGAGGGTCCCCGGTAATCATGTGCACCGAAAACACTGTCTCAGACTCTATCTCTT
This sequence comes from Peromyscus attwateri, assembly GCA_902168425.1. NCBI lineage: Eukaryota > Metazoa > Chordata > Mammalia > Rodentia > Cricetidae > Peromyscus > Peromyscus attwateri. The sequence goes on from CABHPP010149780.1 coordinate 17,218, forward strand.
GGAAACTCAACCTGAGACATTTGGTGCTAGGACTGAACTCAGAAGCAGGCTCAAGAGCCAGATTCTGAGGTGTGATCACTCTCCACCTGATGTGTAGTAACAAGCCCATCATTTTCAGCAGGTGAGGGAGTCTTCTGCATAGAGAAGCACTAAAATGGGTCAAATAGCTAAGACCTTCTTTTCGGTGATCTGCGATAGGAAGCGGGTGGGCATGGGAGTTCTCACCTGCACATCTTCGGCACTGAGGAAAGAGAGATCATAATCTCCAAGATTATAGAATTCAGACACTATTGCTGAGTGCCATAGATACTTTGAAGAGAGGGAATGACAAAAACCATCTGTCACTTAAAAAAAAAGCCCTGAGTCAGAAGGGAGGGGCATCTGAGGCCTCCTACGGCCAAGGGCAAACCAGGAATAGGGTAGGATGGCAAGAGCCACCCACACTAGGGTAGATATAAATTCATGGCCAAAGACAAATGGCTTAACTAATTGAGTGGTGAGTACCCTGAACAAAACTGATCAAGGACTAGAGTCAAGATGTCAGTAAGAGATATGGGTGAGGACTTACAGGAGTGGAGAGATTCTGACTGAGTGCCGTGGGATAGTGGGTAATGTCACCCAAGTCCAGAGAAGTCCATGTGACAGAGAGAACAAGACTGTGGTGCTGGCAGCACACCATAGACCACCACCTGGAAACCGGCAAACTAGAAAGAGAATGGCATGGCATCTTTGAAGAGGTTCCAGCTCAGACACAAGGCCCTGAGAGGAGGGGACATTGTCCTTCAGGGTGGGGTAGCATCATGAAAATCATGGTCAACATGTGGAGCTGTGTCCCCAAAAGTTACAGTGGCTAAGTCTGCATGGCAGGGTGATAATTAGGAATGGCCTCACTCTGCCCAAACCCATGACAGTGTCAGGAAGTTTGTGTTTCCTAACCCCACGACTTTCGGCTCTGCAGTCAATCTTAACTATGGGTCTAGAAGTCCTATGAGGAAAAGGGTTGAGGCCATTAACAGCTCATAGGAACACTCCATCTAAATCTGAAGCTACACCTATTGCCTGATGGCTTTGGGCTCTGCATTCCCTGAAATCAGCAGACACTAAAGTGGCCATCTTGTGTGAGAGGAAATTAGTTTGGCTACTATGGGGTCAAAGTGTATGTGGAACAAGGCTCTCGGGGAATCTGAGAGGTTCTCTTAGTGAACAATAATAGCTAAATACACCACAGTCAGACAAGGATTAGGTGACTGAGTTTTCAGATCTACTAAGATCTACCGACCCACTAAGCAGTCCTCCCAGGCTAACAAGATGATAATTAACAATGAGGGTACCTTGGGAGGGTACAGGAGGAGTGGACATTGTCAGCTAAGATTCTTCTGCAGCAATGAGGATAGAGCTCTGCCAGCAATCCTTCAGAAGACCTCCCAAAACTGTGAGCATGGAATCATGATTGGAGAGATGTGTCTGTGAGGAATACAGGCTAAGAGGACTGCATAGAGAAGATTGTTGTAGATCACATGGTGTCCACCCAGTTTTCCTTTTCTGGATTGACATATCCTGACCCAATTGTTAGAGTTGGTGGACAGCTGTCCCCTATCTCGGTTGATTGTGACTCCATATCTAGGGAAGTTCCCAACCCCAACGCCCCTTTATCCTACTTTATACCATTCTTTTCAGATTTATCTTCAGAGCCTTGCCTCAGTAAACCACAAACACCTAGATCTGTGTATTTGAGGAGCTTAACCAACATAACTGGGTGTTTGGCTAACCCATACTAGCATCTTTCTATTATTAACTGGGTGTGACAGTGCACACCTGTAATTCTTGCACTTGGGAGACTAAGGCAGAGGGACTGACCGTAAGTTCAAGGCCGGTATAGGAAGTACAACAAGACCCTTTATCAAAACCCAAAAAGAAAGAAAAAGAAAATGAAGAAGACAACTTTGATTTTGCAGTTGTTTTCACAACTCAATTAAAGTCTGAGTGAGTTAGTATGATAAGACTGATAGCCACATACAATCCACGGGAAGAAGGGGGCCGTGACAAGAAGATTCGGTGCTTTAGAAAGCTTACTGTCCTTTCAGAAGACCCAAGGCAGGTTCTCAGAACCTGTGTTGGAGCCTTACAACTGCCTGTAACTCCAGCTCCAGGGGTATCTGATGCCTCTAGTCTCTGTGAGCACCTGCGCTTACATGTGCATACCCAAACACAGATACACCCTGCATATAATTAAAAAAAAATAAAATTAAATCTTTTAAAAGGTTGTGTATGTGCCTGTGTGCATGTGCGCATATGTCTGTGTGCATGTGACTGAGTGTATATGTGTGTCTATGTGATCTGTACCTGTGTGTGTTTATGACTATATGCATGTGTCTGTGCGTGTGTACATGTGAGTGTGTCCACATGTCTGAGTGTGTGTGTGTGTGTGTGCATTGATGTGCATGTGTGATGCAGTATAAATGACAGACAATGCAAAAAGCATAGCATAACTACTTTATAAAAGGTTGATATCTGCCTACACATCACACTGATTCACCAACAATTACCCAAGCATCTAACTGGGTTGTTTTAACTCATTCTTGACGCTGTCACTTACTGAAGCTGCATCCCATTTGTATGAGTGGATTTTGATCCGTTTTTTCAAAAGACATTTCTCTTCAGTTTCTGTTACAAGATTATTTTCTTTGTGATTCTCAGAACTCATCATCAAGACCCGGAGAAGAATTTAATTGCTTTAAAACATAATTTCTCTCTTGTCAATAATAATTGTGACGCCTTGTCAACTACACAGTTTTGCTCACAGCTTAGGAACATGGCAATCTTGGCAGAAATTCTACCAGAAAGACAGGTCTCTGTGGTGTGCTTACAGGGCTGTTTTCACTTTTCATGCAAGCCACAGAACTCAGGCCCTGATCAAGGCAAAATGGCGGCAGAGAACTGGATGTCTCAGTAGGTAAAGGCATTTAACTCTAAGACTGGTAGCCTGAGCTCCATCCCCTAGACCACATGGGGGATGGAGGGAGCACACTCCTCAAAGTAGTCCCCTGACCTCCATACACGTGCCATGGCTCACATGTGGCCACACATATACATATGTATGTGCATGCCCAGATATGTAAAAAAAATGGGATGATTTTTAAAGGGATCACTTAGACAGGTCCCTGCACCAGGTGCATGTGCCAGCCTCAGCTCTGTAGAGTCCTGCACTCATCTGAAACCTCTAACATCTGAAAGGCCAGGGCCTGGTGTATGTGCCAGCCTCAGTCCTGTACAGTCTTACCCTCATCTGAGACCACCAACAGACAACTGCAAGACCATGCCCAGATGTAGGGCTGAGTTTCCAAGTTATAAAAGTTACATGGGTCTGGAGAAAAACTGCAGAACCACTACTTTTGAGTAGACTTTTCCCCAAGCATATCAGCTACTTTTATGTTGCTGTGATAGAATACCGTGGCCAAAATCAACTTCTAGAAAGAAAGTCAGTTTCGGCTCAGGGTTCCAGAGTCCACCGTGGCAGGGAGAAGCATGGGATGCAGGCAGGGGCAGACAGCTGGTTGGTTACGCTTTCATCTTCACACTTCCTCCAGCAAGGCTGCACCCTCTAAAGGTTTCATAGCCTTCCCAAATAGTGCCACCAGCTGGGGACTGAGTGTTCAAATATATTTGGCTCTGGGGGTACGTTTAGTATCCAAACCACCACACCAAGCTCATAAAGGTGGAGGAAGAGGACAAATTGCATGAACTATATACACTTCCCATCCAAATTGCAGTCATTTCTGCCCAAGCCGCCCATGTCATGAGAACCACCTCCCAGAGTCCACTACGGCATTTCTCCTCCGTCAAGGGCTGGGAGAAGGTGCAGTGTGACATTGAGGCTTCTGGTCAAAGTGTCTACCAAGCACTTTTTGACGTATGTAGACCCCAAAGACACTAACCAACACCTGAAGACCATGTGATAGTTTCCAGGGAGCCTATCATCTGGCTACAAAAAGAGGAAACTAGTTCCTGCATATTTGAGCTATTTATATCCCTCGTGATACTATAAAAATTTTCCATATACAAAAATATAAAAAATGGGGAATGACAATTTATAAATTACCCTGTGATATGACATTGAAATATTGAAAGTTACCACAGTTATTAGGCCTTCAGAATTACAGCATATGTTATACTAGGTCTTATGGCAGCTCTCTGCCCATTTGCAAAAGTCACAACTTCTCTGAAACATATGTCTACCATTCCAGCCATTTGGCTTGTCATACTTTATATGTTCTTGTATATAAGCAATAGAGGATTTGTGAGGTGTTGGAGTTACCTTGTGGTAAATTATTATTTATGTTTTCTAGAATTTTTTTTCCATTCTAATACAAGAAAAAAATTTTTCATTGATAATATTACCTAAGTCCTTATATGGATGTGATTTGTCTGTTTCCACCATTCCATTAAATCTCCATCCCAGGGACAAATCTGGATTTCATTGACCCCTCCCTTACTGATGGAAACTGGGGTTGTTCAGAGTCATAGAGTTTTCATGGTATAATTAACATTTTCTAGTACTTTTCATCCCACTGGTGTACACGAGTGAGGATAGCCCTCTGTGTGTCTGTCTGTCTCTGTTTATGACGTCAGTCTGTGTCACATACACATGCTGTATATTGTTTGTCAAGTAATACACGTATGTGTGAATGAATATGCATGTACAGGTCTTCTCACGTACTCATATCACTTTCATTCTTGATTGAGCTCACATATCAAAGGTCCTAAGTCCGTGGCCTGTGAGAGACTGGCCACATCTTCCCTACAAGTGCTGCCTTTACCTGCCTGATTCAGACTCACACAGTGTCTTCCTGCTCCTTCAGCTTCCTGGCTCAGAAGGGCAGGTTGCCCACCTTCCCTTCCAACCTGGGAACATTTGTTCATATCAGCAGTAAATCAGATTTATCTTCAGTATTTGATACCTTTCATGGGCTTTGTTCAGAGTCAGTCATAGTGAGCAGAGTCCGTTTTTACCTCTATCAACATTGGTAATTTTCTTTCAAAGACAGCCACTCTTCATTTTTCTCTTGTTATTGGTTTACAGTTTGTCCCATTTCATTGTGGTGCCTTTGTTCTTCTTTACTTTTGACATGTCTGACTTTGATCCATGTTTCCTGAGATTAGTCAATAGTCAAAGTGTTCTTCTACCAGGTATACACTTCATGGAGTTGTTTGTCTTTTGGGGGGTATTTATTGCATGTTTCATTAATTTCTTGACTTGTTTTTATTTCTCATGTTATTACTCTTTAACACTGCTTCATGGGTTTGTTTTCGGTCTTGTTTGAACTCAATACTTGGCTCATTAACTTTTCTTCCAACTTTTCCTTGTGGTTTAGATGCTGAGTGTCTCCCCAGAGGCTCGTGTGTTGAAATCTGGTCCCAGATGGCAGCATGCCTGAGATGTCACTGGATGGTGGAGCACTGACTGAAGCTCCCAATGGAAATGTCTTTAAAGGAGGTGGAAGGGTATAGCACAAATTGTTAGAAGGTCTTATTAGTAAAAACAAACCTGGAGTCAGGTATTAGGGTAAATGCCAAATGATCAGAGAAGCAGAACAAGCCACAGTTACCTCACCTCGCCAGTTCCTCAGCTGATCCTCTTTCCTCAGACTGGAAGCCTCTGAGTCCTCATCCGAATGGATCTCAGCTGAACTGTGCTGCTCAAAGCCTAAAAGCTTAATCCACTCTAGTTCCTGGTCCTGACGCCTTATATACCTTTCTGCTTTCTGCCATCACTTCCTGGGATTAAAGGCGTGAGTCACCATGCCTAGCTGTTTTCAGTGTGGCTTTGAACACACAGAGATCCAGATGGATCTCTGCCTCTGGAATGCTAGGATTAAAGGTGTGAGTGCCACCATTTTCTGGCCTCTATATCTAGTGGCTGTTCTATTCTCTGACCCCAGATAAGTTTATTAGGATGCACAATATTTTGGGGAACATAATATCACCACAGAAGGGCTTCAGTATATAACATTCCTGTTGTGATTTGATTCCAAATCTCCTCAGTTTTATCGTGACCTTTTTTGTCCTATGAAGTATACCAAAACATTTGAAATAAGTCATCAATGCATGGCTAATTTTCTGAGTATTATTTACTCACAATGAGTTATTACATTAATGAGAGCTGTAGAAGGTACTTTGTACATATTTAGATGGCTTCCCAGTCTAGAAAATGACAATAAAAAATCCCATCAATCTTCACAGACCTTGAATTATGCAGACAACACTGGAGTTTTCTAGCAGGTGAATGGAGCTTTAACAGAAACGGTGATGTCAGATGGCAGTCAAGACCAGCCACAGGACCAAGGCCCTGGGGACAGTCAGAAGAGGTGCGTCCTACAGATACTTCACACTACCATGCTGAGGCAGTGTTACTACAGTCATCATGCTAAGGTAGTGTTGTTACTACAGCCACCATGCTGAGGTAGTGTGGTTACTACAGCCACCATGCTGAAGTAGTATTGCTACTACAACCACCATGCTGAGGTAGTATTGTTACTACAGTCGCCATGCTGAGGTAGTATTGTTACTACAGTCATCATGCTGAGGCAGTGCTGTTACTACAGTCACCATGCTGAGGCAGTGTTACTACAGCCACCATGCTGAGGCTCCCTCCTTCCTCCATCTCAGCCCTTGGTTACCAGTAGTCTGCTCTTGGTAGCTGAATGACTTTATTTCTCCTTCTTCCCTTTTTATGACCTGTCCGTCCATTTGATTATGTGCCATTTATCACCCTGAGCCTGGCTTATTTTATACAGAATGTATCTTCAAGTTCTTTTTGCATGTCACTACAAGTGGACACATTTCCTTCTTTAAAGCTGAATAACTATTCCATTCTAATTTTTCCATTCATTCATTTACCTGTTGGCAGTGATTACCAAATCCCAGCTCCTATGACTAAGGCAAAAATGAGCATGGGAGTAGAAGGACTTTTGTTTTTAGCTCTTTGGAATGTAAATAACCCCAGTGTTGGTCATGGGACTGTTGGTCATGGGCCTTTCCACTCCGTGTTTCAGGAGCCTCCACATAATGCCAGCATTACATTACCTTCTTGTAACACTGGGTAATGATTCCTTTTCCTCCACACACTTACCAATGCTTATCTTGTCTTTATGAACAGCCATCTTTAATACTATAAAACACTCACAAAGCAGTTATAGCTGACACATAGAAATGCAATGTTCTCATGTTCATGAGTTAGAAGAATTAATACACGATTCCATATGATTCTTGTCAAACTCTGCTATCAAGTTTCTATCTTATAAGATATGGAAATGTGAGAAAATACAGAGAGGGAAATGTGTGATTATGGTGAAGGTAATAAATGCCAAAGCAAAAACAAAATCACCAACAACTGAAGTCAAGGTAGGGAGTGGTGGGGAAAGATTCTCCCTCAGAGCTATCAGGAAGAAGTAACCCTCTGGTGCCCTGATATCACCCTCTGACTCCAGAATCTTGAGAAAAATACTATCTGAAGCCATTGTGTTCACTTGTTTGAGGATCACTAGGAACCCACACACCTTCTTACTCATCCTGTACCTGGTACCACCTCATCATAGGCAGCATTCACACTGGGAGGACCTCACTTTCTCCACCATCCTCATCCTCCAGAATGATGCCATGTGTCTGACACATCCTGGGTTCTAGAAAACACACACACACACACACACACACACACACACACACACACACACACACACGGATGCTCCTCTCACTGCCCCGGGCTTTGATGCAGCCTGCCTCCCCCTTACAGCTTTTGGACCACACAGTGGCCTCTGCTCTCTCTGAAAATTGACCTCTGCCTGGCACTTGAAGATAATGAGCATTGCACAGAGTATGTTCATCAGCTCTTCGAAAAAAAGAAGTCATGAGTTGGGTGCTCTGGCCAGAGTCCTTTAGTGACCTGGTGAGTCTGAGTCACAACAGCCCAACTCTGGAACATGTGGATTCCCTTACTCTAAATTAGAAGTGACAAAATTGGTGACGTATGGCTGTCAACATACTCAGTGGCACACTAATCTGCCACTTTGTTTTAGCTGAGCGGAAGCCAGCTAAATAGAACAAGGAGGCTCTGTGCTGTGTTAGCGGGGGATGGGGGGGATGGGGGGAGGGGGGGGGACTAGACTGGGGTTGGGGATGATTCCTCTTGACAACTGAATGTGAATGCTACTACATCTACAGTAATCTCTGACGTGTGACCCAAATGGTCATCCCCACTACATAAAAACTCACCCAACCATAGTTCACACCCCTGCATCCCAGAGCCCTGCTGTCCAGTCTTCTGATGGCCCTCCCCATGGAGTTACACACTCCTCAGCAGCCTTCCCCTGACTGTCAGAGGTCAGACTCTCCTCTCTGTGTACAAAGCTCAGACGACTAATGGAATCCATTGCCGCAGAATCAATACCTTCTTCAGTGTTTGCCCATCATTCGTAGGGAGGCAGGCACTAAGACAAAGCATTAGCCAATATTTTTTTATTGGATGACAGCCAGAGTAGTAAGAAACCAGGTTTTAATTTCCCTTCTTTATGGGTTTCCAAGGAGACCAGTCTGATAATGAAGGACATGCTCTGTCAAGGATGTGCCCTCCCACACATCCATCCCGTTTGCTCTTACATCCCCCCCACTCACATGCGGTTTGTTGTCAGTATGGCCTGCAAGCACGCCTCCATGGCACAGCGTTAACTACCCACTATCTGGATGCCCTGGGCCTCTTGCCTTGGCTTGGCAGCTACAACCACAGGACTCTGCGGGGACAGAGCAGAGCTGATGGGAAGGGTATCAGTCCTGTGCAGCTGTGAATTTCCAGGCCCTGCCAGGATGGGGGCAAACACCGGCCATCTTTGATAACTCTTTTGTGCAGAGTCCCAGAGGACAGTGATTGCTCATCTCACGGAGAGAACCAGCACTGGCCATGGACTGAAGGAACTGGATGTGTGGATGCACGATGGCTTCCTAGGCAGAGCTGGCACTGAGGAAATGGCAATGCCCACAGACTGTGCTGTCCCTGTGACTCTGATCATGCTCCACACCTGAACATCTAGGCTCTGTTCCAAACACCAGGGGCCTCTCGGGGCTGGCCCATTGCCCTTTCAAACACTTATTCCCAGGGCACATGGCCTCTAGGTTGGCTCAGAATTTCTCAGTGTCTCTTGAATGTAAATACCGGGCTACAACTCTCTTATCAGGGGAGGATGCTTTGAGCATTTTAACTTTCAGCCCCTACCACCCGACCACACAGTGTCAGGCAACTGAACCCTCCAAGCTTAGTTTTTCTGTCCATTATCAGCACCTGTTTTGCTTAAAGCAGCCTCTCCTTAGCAAGGGTCCTTTAAGCACAGGGTACAGCAAAAGGAAGGCCTTACTGTTGCCTCCATGGAACTGGATGTTTTTGTTCGGGTGACAATCGGCACAGCCTTTAACCCACCCTGACAAGAAAACAGAGTTGGACCCAAACACCACTAATGAGGTTACATTTCTCTATACTCTCCTGTCTTCCCAATCCTGCCAACCACAGCAGTCTCCAGGCCTCCTGATTCTTGTTTCTTACCTAACCGGTCTTCAGTCCAACAACTCAAATTCCAGGCTGTAAAAATGGCTCAGGAGCTAAGTGTGCTGATCTTCCAGGACAGGAATTCAGTTTCAGCACTCACGTCAGGGGGTTCACAACTGTCTTTTAGGTCCGCACACATCCTTGAACAATGGCCTCAAAAGTCTCTATCTTACTTGGGTAAATCACTCCTTGCAGCTCCTCTGCTGGTTATGGCCCTGTCATCAGGACCCCTGGGTTGACACCATTATAAAGCTGCCACCCTACTTGGCCTGTCTGTCCTTTTCCCCAAACTCATGGTCAGCCACAAGCATCCTCAAACAAGGTCTTCCAGAAACAGTTATTTCATAAACCAAAGGAAGTGACCTGTGGTGGAAGGCCCTCAAAGACCAGACGACCCTGTTAAACCCTAGAGCATGGCTTCCCTCCTGCCTCCCACCCCAACCTAAGCCATAGCAGGGGGGTCTCCCTCCCAGGGTCAATGGAAGCCTCGGCAACCTGACCTCCTCATGAACAGTGAAGGAAACTCCCAGTGCCCTTTGTGTATGGTGACTCCAGGTCACAATTGCAGGATATGGAAGGTCATGGTGGTGGGGTCTTTAACTCTCTAATCAGATGTGATCGGTATGAACAAAAGCCACCGATGCACATGAGAGCATGAATGTGGGCAGTTATGAAATTCACCTCACCTCAGCTCTCAAAAGGAGCCGTTTCTCCCTTCCTCCTGGCTCTATCTCTCTTCACCATTGTCTCATGGGTACCCCACCCCTCCCTGTCCCCCAGGCATCTCAAAGCCTCCCCTCCACAGGCAGGCCCAGCTTCTGAGAGGGCTGTCATGCCTTAAGCTCAACAACCACCAGCCACCATAGCAGCAAGTGCATCATCCTTTCCTGGGCCTTAAATCTTCAGATCCTTATACCACATCTAAAGCCACGGACATCAATTGTTGCAGCTCCATCTTTTCTTCATAACTTAAAATATCTGGTAATTCTGGACACAGATTTGCACATGGCACTAATTGGCTGGAGTCAGGAGGGTGAGACCGAGGACTGAGCAGTTTCTGTGTCTCACTCTGAGTACAGACTGTAGCCCCCTCCCTTCTCTCTCTCGAGAGTATATAGTTTACTACTATGGTCTAATTGTGTGTCTTATATACAAGTCACATGAAGAAATCTTTGTTCCAGTGTGGAGGCATTTGAAAGTAGGTCTGTGGAAGGCAGCCCATTCATTGGGTGGAGCCATCATGAATAGGACCAATGTGTTTATAGAGAGAAGCCAGAGAGCCCAGTTTCCCTGTTCATCCTGAGGAAGACCTAGTAAAAGTTAACAGTCTGGAACCTTGAAGAGACTGATCATGTGACCTTGTGTGTCCCATGCCCTGACCTGTATGACATGACTGTCTGCTGACTCTAAGCGTCCCTGTCCATGAGATTTTCTGTCATGGCCCAAATAGATAGAGACAATGCCTGAACACCAATTCACATGGGGCAGGGCATCCAGCAGCACAGGCCCTTAGGACTCTTACTTTACAGTTCTGAGGGACAGCTTGGGCACAAGGTCCTAGGGGTCCTTGTAAGTCTAACTGCTACCAGAACGTAGCCCAGGAACTCGAGGTGTTCCCCCTTAACTTGTTAGGCATCTCCCTCTATTTCTCCATCTCTGCTCCTCCCTCACCCCCATGTGTAGCATAGAATGCTATCCTGAACGGTTTAATGTATGTTGGGTTTTTACATGCCTTGTGAGAAATGGTTGGAAAACGTACTCAATTTATAGCTAAGAGCTACAAATAGTAGCAGAGCCATTTATATCTCAATGATTGCACTAAAATGGTTAAAGTATGATAGTTAGGAGCTAAGTGTTTGAGGGAGAGAGGAATTTCTTGCATTCTGCCAACAGGACTGGAATATTAGCAAGGTTAAACACCAGAGAGCAGAGGTTCCGTTACAGGAACTGAAATAATTGGACCAACCTACGTACCACTGCATGACAGTAGCTGGATAGTGAGTGACAAGACAGAACACCGAAGTCATGGCAGGTCACAGCTGCATGGCCCTCTACATGGCCAATCCCATTTACCCTGCATTGCCATGAAGCCACTGACGCTAATTTTATCTCTTAGAAACATGCAAAGGAGTAGAAATCTTGGAAGGTTAAATAATTTGCCCATGGTATCCCAAATAAGAAGGGACGGAGATGAAGCTGACTTTCCAAAGCCTGGGCTGAGGACACTGTACCTCCCCGCAGCTCAGGAAAGCCGGGCAAAGCCTGTGTCCAAACACTAGCCCAGCTGGCATCACTCCGTATGTCTACTAGCCAGGGTCTCTCGACAAAGAAACAGACAGAAATCACAGGCCCAGCAGAGGGCAAACCCATAGGGAGAAAAGCCAGCTCAGATAACAAGACAAGTCTTCCCCAAGCTGTACCTAATATCCAACTAATCAAATATCCATGCTTTGTTCTTAGCAGGTGAGGCCTCTGTGGAGGGCAGCTCATCCCTGTCACACTAGCTGCCCCCATCCTCGCAGGCTGCTGAAAGCCGGTGCCAAACAGATGGCTCGGATTGCTTGCTTCCAACACTAGTGAGTTTTTCAGGCAACATCCAAGATGGGGCCCATGGCTATGGCATGCCACCTGCATGTAACTTGGCTGGTCCTAATGTTCCATCCACCACCTGCACACCACCTTATACCTCCGTAGAAAACCACTGTTCCATGTCTTGCCTTCAGTGAAGCAGCTATTCTACCTTTAGGGCTTCAAAAGATGTGTCAAGGGATGATGTCACTTGCAATAGAAGATGTTACTTCAGCACATGGCTTACAGCACAGCACAGGGAAGTTTAGAGGACACAGTTCAGCTGCCCAAGACACCATCTGGGTCTTTGCACAGCACTCACATCACGATATGCAAGAGAGTGTGATAGAGAGGAAATGAATGCAGACACAGCTTGGTGACCTATATATCCCTTGGTGACAATCCAGCAAAATAGACACTTGGAAATTTCCATCTTGCTAGTAGCAAGTGTGTCTTTGATAATAGGACTCAAGGTTGGCAATGTTTGGCCCCATGTCCAGGATCTTTCTGAGCAATGCACAATGGTGAAGGTGAGAGGATCCCAGATTGTGGAGCCCCATGTGGGTGTGGGACTCCACCTGCTGGCCCTTGGTCTTCTCTCTCCATGTCTGAATATGTGGCTTCTGTAATGTCATGGATGCCATCTTCACAGAGAATCTTGACCTATCCCTTAGCAAGTGAACAGGCTCCACAAGTTCATTTGAGATGTGGGTCCTTTGCAGAGTCTCTTCTGCTAATTTCAACAAGCAAGAATGCACTACTTTCCAAAGGAGACCTGGTGGAGACCTCAGAACAGGTCTATAAGAAACTAGCACTTTGCCAGGCGGTGGTGGCACACACCTTTAATCCCAGCACTTGGGAGGTAGAGGCAGACAGATCTCTGTGAGTTCGAGGCCAGCCTGGTCTACAAAGTGAGTTTCAGGATAAGCTCCAAAGCTACACAAAGAAAACCTGTCTCAGAAAAACCAGAAAGAGAGAGAGAGAGAAGGAAAGAAAGAAACTAGCATTTCATGACAAACTTCACTCTCTCTCATGGCTCACTGCTCCCAGGTTTTCTCAGCCTATGTCCATCATAGACCTCAATCACTATGCTATGTTTCATCACAGATCAACATATTGGCCATGACCACTCTCCTACCAGGATTCAGCCATGGTAATAGAAGAGTACCCACAATGCATCAGGAGAGGAGGGTTCTTCAGTGCTCTATAGCCTTCCTCCCCTCCATAGATCATATGAGGATGAATGATACTTAGTCATTCTTCAGACACAGTTTGAAATGGTCCACTAAATGCAACACCTGAAGAAACTGTGATGAGAGCCCTACTTGCCATCAAATGTGAAGGTCTGTGGAGCTAGTAAGGAGACTCATCTATGATGATAGATGTGACCTGTCTTCTTGGGAACAGGACCAGGTATAGGTGTACCACCTGTACTAAATAAACCTTTGCTGAGGTTCAATCCTCAAATTGTATCTTAGGTGATGTAGGCTCAACTGATTCCACAAAAAGACACGTCTTATAATTTACACTTCTTAAAGTCCTATTCACTTCTACTGAAAAAATCTGTGGACCGTGGAGGAATACTGTGATCATCCTGCTTCTACCTGCCAAGGGCTGGGATCACCAGTATGTGCCGCCATGGCCAGCTCTTGTTTTTATCCTAACTAAATCTGGGTTCTATCTGAGTGTCCTATTTATTTCTTGTATCTGGACTTTGTGATTAAATCCTGACTGTCTCCGTCCTTTTGCTTCAGGCTGTGTCTATAGAATCACGAAAGTACACACCCAGACACCCTCTTCTTTGGGGGTAGCTCCTGCTAGACATTCACAATCGACATCCATCACAGTCTGGGAAGTATGCTATTTCCCAGGTGATACGCAATGAAACCAGTTATTCCCAGTTATTTCTTTTCATCATTCCTTCCTTCAGTTCTCTAGTGTTTATTATGTGCCGGGCCCTAGGTTAAGTGGTGGCCATTTGCTACCTCGTTATGTTGCAAACACTCCCAACAACTTCAGAGCTTGATGCCAACTGTCCATTTTCAAATGACAATGAAGGTTAAGTAGGAGATCTGCAGCAAGTCTCATGTTCTGACTCCTTGCTCTGGTCCAAATTACAACATGTATTACCACATGCCCACATGCATCAATGACTCTGCTCCCATGTGCCTAGACTGGGGCTCAGTGAGTTTAATGGACCCAAGTTAGCTGCAGACTCTACACCCCAGCTCAGACTGTGATCAGAATAGCAATTTTACTAAAGCCCATTAGATCATCAGGGTATTTTTGTAATGCTAAGTCCCCTCAAGGTCCTAACATCTTACCATTAAAGGGACTGTCAGACAACAGATGATGTGAGATCGGCAGCTTCATATCTGCCTTGTTAATCAGGTGTGCACTAAGGAAGAACCTCAGGCCATGGTCTCCATCAGTGCTGAACATTGTTATATAATGTCAAGGGCAGAGATTAAGAATGGCCAAGAATACCAGAACAGGATGCCAAGGCCACTGGAAAGATGTTGACTTTTAAGCAAAAGACTTCAATACTGATTATAATGCTTGTGGGGTTTTTTTTCTTTTTCTTTTAGATACCAAAGAGGGAGTGGATAAAAGACATCAGTGTTAGATCCCAGTCCTAATACACACACCACATCTTAACAAAAAATACCTCTCAGAAGTAGAATACATGTCATCAATGTATACATTAAACTGTTGTTTTCTGTATGGTCCAGCATATGATCTCAGGAACCTAGCTGTGCTTCCTTCCTAGGCTTGAAACCTGAATTCTACCTTGATCCAGTGTTTCTTTCTGCTGCTCATGGAGCTTGGGTCAGTGATGCCTCACTCCAGGAGCGTCAACAGGAGTCAGCTTAGATTCTTTCTTTGAGTAACTTACTCCTGAATAGATGAGGGAATCCTAAAATCTAGTAGGTATCAACAGATAACATGAGTCTTCTAAGGATTCAGTGTTATGAATGACCAAAGGGACAAAAGATAGAAGAGCTGCAACATAAGTTAGCATCTAAGGTGTTGATGGAAGTTTCTCTCTTGCCTGCCTGTGCTGTGGAATAATGCTCTTGTAAACTGTAAAGATTTGTCACTCTAACTGGTTTAATAAAACACTGATTGGTCAGTAGCCAGGCAGGAAGTATTTATAGGCGAGGTGACCAGACTAGGAGAATACTGGGAAGAGGAAGGGTGGAGTCAGGAGTCACCAGCCAGAGGAAGCAAAATGAGAATGTCGCGCTGAGAAAAGGTACCAAGCCATGTGGCTAAACATAGATAAGAATTGTGGGTTAATTTAAGTGTAAGAGTTAGTTAGGAATAAGCCTGAGCTACCAGCCAAACATTTATAAGTAATATAAGCCTCTGTGTGGTAATTTGGGAAGCAGTTTCTGGGTATTTGGGAACAGGCAGGAAGGAGAGAAACATCCACCTACATGTGGCACCCAAACATTTGGCAAGACTTTCCACATAAAACCTGAGAAAGCTTCAAAAAGGAATCTAAGCCCACAAAAACAGAGTCAAACTTGACTTTTTGGTAACTGCTTTTTCTCTGGTGTGCTCTATTTGCTGGTGGTGAGCAGAGGCAAGTCTCCCTTAAGAGACAATTTCCTGACTCAGTGTTAGCAGTAAACATTGCATGGCTCTTTTAAGACTTATATGGTGTTTATGAGCAGCAGGCAGCAAGCTACTCAGTGGCTAGGCATGGACCTAAAACCTCCCCAGAGTTGGGGGCAATACAAATGGCTCCCATCAGTACCCATACAGAGAGCTCAGTGGAGAAAAAGCAGTTACCAAGAAACCAAGTTTGACTCTGTTTTTGTGGGCTTAGAATCCTTTTTAAGTTTGCTCAGGTTTTATGTGGAAATTCTTGCTGGTAGCTTAGACTTATTACTAACTAGTTCTTACACTTAAAATAAACCCATAATTCTTATCTATGTTTAGCCATGTGCTTGGTACCTTTTCTCAGTGCAATATTCTCATTTTGCTTCTCTGCATCTGGCTGGTGACTCCTGACTCTGCCCTTCCTCTTCCCAGAATTCTCCTAGTCTGGTCACCTCACCTGTACTTCATACCTGGTTGGTTACTGGCCAATAGGTGTTTTATTAAACCAATTCGAGTGACAAATCTTTACAGTGTACAAGAGCGTTATCCTACAGCACCGAGGTCACAGTATCTGGGATTTATTTAGTAAACAGTGAAAAGTGAAGTTTTAAATCATGAAATAACAAACATGAATCTGGTGGTAGGGGAGGTTTATTAATAAGAAATTCTTACCATGTCATGTGTGAACACAAAATTTGAAAGCAATTAAGCCTCATCCTGAGCCTAGTGTCTGCACCATGGGAAGCATTTGGTAAAGGCACCATAATGACCCCTGTAGTTAGTATTCCTCTGGAGGGACAGAGAGTAGTTGCATCGACAAGAAGGCCTGCATTGTGATGGGTGAACTTTAAATGTTGGTGGAATCTACACAAAGTCATTGAGAGATTAAGGTCATGATTTACAGAGCTTGAGGTGGGAAAGATACTGTGCTAGTGATGATTGCAGCCTTTAACTCAGAATTGCCTGGGAGACAGGCCTCTGGGCGCACCTCTGGAAGATTATCTTGATTGAGTTAAATGGTATAGGAAGACCCATCCACGGTGGGGGGCACCATTCTCTGGCTGGGATCCTGGACAGTGTACGTGGAGAAAGGTAGGTGAGCCGCTGTGTATCCTTTCTCTTTGCATCCTGATGTGAAGGGGATATGGCCAGTTGCTTCACACTCCTGCTGTGCTGGCTTCCCCATCATTATGGACTGTTTGCTTAAATTGTGAGCCAGAATAGCCCCCAGCTCCTTTAAGTTGATTTTAACAGAATATTTTATAACAAAGATAGGAAATAAAACTAAGATAGAAACTGCCTTGGAGAAGCTTGTCTGTGGTTGTGGTAACCTTGACCATTGGGGGTCTAAGGCTTTAGAAGCTCTTCCCAAATAAGACTACGAAGTGGAAGAATTTGAAGTTTGTTTGTTTGTTTTTGTTTTGTTTCGCTTCGTTTTGTTTTGTTTTAGAAAAGCCCTTGAATGCTATAAACAGAACTTAGTGGTATATTCTAATGGGAAACAGTAGTGCTCAGAGAAACACAGGGGCGAGACTTTCTTGGGAACTGGGCTATGGGCCATTTTGTGATATTTTGGCCAAGAAGCCGGCCTTCTTCTGCCCATGTCCTGAGAACCTGAGCTAAGTTGAATTAAAGAAAACTGGCCAATCTGTTCAGAAAAAGAAAGGTGAGTGTATGTGATCAAAGTGCATACAACAAAGCAGTGAGCCGTCACTCTTAAGAGACTCATGTCGCTAAAGAGAAATTTGTGTGGAAAAACTTAAAAATAATAAAAATGAAATAAAGAACATGACCTAATAAAGAACACAACCTAGGTGCTTTAAAAAAATGAAGAAGAAAAAGAATGATGGACTGTGTCAAGAGAAGGACAATGGCTTCTCAAACGTCACAGGAAGGGCCAGCCCACAACAGCTGACAGGAAGCCACAGGTCTCCAGCTGGACTGACCCAGAACCAAACCCAAAGGAGAATCTTGAAGTGCTTTCTTCTTCTATAAAGAGCAAAATTAAAATAAACATGTGCAACAATATAAAATGTTAAGTAGACAATTGTCGGTCTCTGCAAATTAGTCTAGGAAAAAGCTTGATGCATTAGACATTCCTGGACCTGGCCAGAACGGGACCCTCACGAGGCTGAGGGAAGCTGTGCAATAGGACACGGTGGGTGCTCCGAGCCTTGGTGTCTGCAGACCTGTCCCTATAAAGTAAAAGTGGGGGCAGCATCTCTAGGATGGCCAGGCAGAGAAGTCTTTATAGAATATTTCTCCCACAGACTCTGATTCTTTTCCCTGTGTAAGCATTTCTGTCTGGTTCACGGGACCACTAGTGAAGGACACAATAATTTAGCTCAAGTGAAAGAAAAGAAAAACCTATTCTTACTTCATTATCTCCTTTAAGGGCCATATTTAATGGGGATTAAACCAGAGGGGAAGATAACTTTGTACAACTCCTATCTGTGCTCCTATCAATTCCCTGCTCCTCATTCGGCTCACAGCCACTCTCACATATTTGATCACTCAATTGTGGAAGTAATAGAATATCAAGGTCGCCCTGTGCGATTGGCTTATAGAATACAAACTAGCATTTCCAAATTCTAGAATCCATCTACCCCATCTATCCATCACGCACAGGCCACTTCACTGGTGGTCCTTTTCATCCCCACAAATGGTCCTTCCTTCTGGCTACCTGTCATGTATCCATTCCAGGTTTTTGGGTAAAGTTCCAAGCTTACATACCTCAAACACCTCAGACTGAATCCTAAGAAAAATGGTAGATTACTGGTTGAGGTCCCAGCTCCCATCTGTTTTATGAAAAATGCTACAAGTGTTGCTAAACATCTTGATTTCCTCATCCTGTCCTTCTGTGTTGTTTGAACAAGGAGCCATTGACGGAAACGTTGGTTCATCACAACCATGTGACCCAGGCAACCTCTGACCCTTCTCATCCAGGCTGACACTTCGCCTTTGACCTGCTCTCCTGACCTCTGGGCCTACAGGACAACCCGAAGGGTCTGGACCCTCAGTCCTGAAATCCTTTTGTAGCACAGAATCCAGCATGTTTGACATTTAAACGTTAGCAGTCTGAGACTGACTCTTACCCTGGTTCTTTGGGTGACCGATGCCTACTTTGGCTCTTACTTGGTCATTCTCCTGTCCCTACAACTATGATATCCTCAGGTAGGGGTAAGATTAGCACATAGGCTGTGTGTTTATCTGCATCTCACAAGGAAGATGTTCATATTTCAACCCCAAGCTCAGTCAGAATCTGGTACAGAGTCCAGCAGATATTATTTCTAAGAACTTTTTATAACTAAAAAATGAATGTATGTTTTTACAGAAGAAAATTAGGAGATCTGGTAAAATGCAAGGACTGCGTTCCAAACCCATGTTCTTCCTGAATCCAAAGAAAGTCCCTCACTAAGTTTGTTTGGTCTTGTGTAGCAGGAATCTTAAAAGTTCTTACTAATAAAATCAAACTTGAGTCCAGTTATTGGGGTGAACACTGGAAGATCAGAGAGACAGAACAAGCCACAGCTAACCTCACCTGGCCAACTTCTCAGCTGATCTTGTTTCCTCAGACTGGAAGCCTCTGTGTCCTCATCCCAATGGCTCTCAGCTGAACTGTGCTGCTCAAAACCTAAAAGCTTAACCAGCCAAATGCTTAACCAGCCAAATGCTTCTAGTTTCTGGTCCTCACACCTTATATACCTTTCTGCTTTCTGCCTCACTCCCTAGGATTAAAGGCTCGCTTTCTGGGATTAAAGGCGTGAGTCACCATGCTTGGCTGTATCCTTGAACACATAGATCTCTGCCTCTGGAATGCTAGGATTAAAGGCCTGTGTTACCACTGCCTAACTTCTATGTTTAATATTGTGGCTGTTCTGTCGCTGACCCCAGATAAGTTTATTGGGGTACACAATATTTTGGGGAACATAATACCACCACAGTCTTGGGATATCTGTATTTTATGTGCAGTTTGACAGAACATGTCTGAACATCGGACACTGTGGTACTCACATTTCCACTCCCTATGAAGATCTTTTCCTTCAGCCAATAGCCAGCATTATTTAACGGCCAGCATAGGCTGCACTCACCCTACCCCACCATGTCTATATTCAGTCTCCTCAGCAGCAGGATGGTGGCTGTGCGGCTCGTGACGTCAGCACCATCGACAGCTCCTCCTCATTCAGACCTTTAACCAACCCAGTGTGGCTGCACACGGGGAAACTGAAGCCGAGTGGGAACTTGCCTGATGTGGCACAGATAAAAGACGTTGGACTGTCCTCCACTACCTTCTACTGAAAACGATACACTGGACATCTCCTCAGCCAAAGTGTCTGCACTTCTGTAATTCTTTATCTAAATGGCAATTTGTGATTGTGACTGCTGAGTTTTGAAGACTTCCAATGTACAATTTCCAAATCATTCTTCCCAGTTTTCCATTTAGCAGACTGGTTGGGGATTTTAAAAAAAAAGATTCATTCATTCATTTATTCATTCATTTGTTCATCCCGTTTTTTTACGAATTCTATCACACATGGAAGTAAACCATTTTCAGACGAGCTCCCACCCAGAGACAGTGCCCGGCTCTTTCTCTCCTTGAGCTTCTCTGGGTGTGCCCAGCTTGCTGTTAGCTGTGCGGGATGTATTGTGGAACTCAGGTACTGTGCCCCCTGACACCAGAATCTGGAAATCTGGGCCTTTCCCAAAGCTGTGCACAACACACATTTGGAAGCTCTGCAGTCTTGCTCAAGGGCCTCACCTCAAGATTCAGTGGTGACTTCACTGGAGAGAGCTTCGTACCTCAGTGCAGATACCCCAAAGGAAGATAGAACCCAGGTCAATATGTAAACAGAGGCTAATTCTGTTTCTCTTCGCCATGTACTGTAGAGGCATCTTTTCAACTGACAGCCCCATCCCCTTTCTGTCCTTTTCAATGTGGCAGAAAATTCCAAGCACAACGCAGGCTGTGCTGAATGACATCAGTATCCACATTAACATTCTCTCAAAGGCTGAGGCCGCCATCCAAAGTTCTCACTTCCAGTGGCGTTGCGCCAAGCTCGGGCATGGCATGCACTTGGTATCCACTTTGCTTTTTCTTCCCCAGGAAGGGGTGGGCACTACCGCACACAGATTATCTCCAGGTTAATTAACCTTTAGGTGAAAATGTGGGATCCCCGCGACACTTCCTTCTGGTTCATTATTCTCTGCCTGAAAAGCAGCGAGGGGCTGCAACAAATACATTAATTAGAAAGTGATTAAATGCACTTGCCTCCATTACTTCGGTGGTTAATCATCTCCGCAAGATGCCTGAAAAGTCACCCTCACCAGGAGGCACAGGGCAGGATGAGGCAGCTGGAGAGTCCTACCCCCTCCCATCTCTCCAGAAGGCAAGAGGGAGCACTCACCAAGGAGTTGCCACAAACACAAAGTGGAGTGCCCCGAGGCAGCCCACTCACCTGCTCCTTCTAGAAGATACTGGACATCCATCGTTGCTGCCAGAGCAGAAAACACCAACTTCCTCATGCACAGGAAAGGCACTCAGTGTTTGTCAAGGGACTCGTGATGCTGAGATAAAAGTGGCTGCCATAGAAACCAACATCCCTGTGAGAAGTCTGCATCCAGGAAACACGACCGAGCTACATACCATTCTACCACAATGACTCCGCCATCTTACTTCCACTCACCCTGGAACATTCTGGAAAACTGAGTTTGGCTTGGGCAGAGCATCAGCTGTGGGGAATGCTCCTCTCATGCTTTTCTGGTCTACCCCAGGGAACTCCCAGATGCTTTTCTTCTCCGAGTTTCTCTTCTAGGACTTGGACCACTTTGGCCAGCCACACTTACCAGCCTCCCCTGGCAACCTTGTTCCTCTCTCCCATGTCCCAGAGAACCCACGGGGATAAATTTGTCTGTGAACTGACATTTGCTCTTTGCATGTTGTTCACACCCACATGCTCGGGAGTTGGGAATAGCGCTCGGCACTCTGGGGGAAACCAGTGGATTTTCACAGACAGCACCACGGAAACCTGGTGTATAATGTCCTCTGAAAGACACGAGGGGAAAGATCAGTGTGCTGCAGCTTTGACGCAAGGGTCAAGGTGATTAAAAGACCCCAGGGCCAGGGTTACCTGAGTCTAGGGTGTGTTGCAGAAATAGGGAGACTCAAGGAAGCCAAGGTCACTCTACAGAGAGGGTGAGGACGCTATAGGATGCAGCCCTCAGCTCGGTGCCTCTCACTGACTTTTGCCCAGCTCTCTGCCAGGCCCCATCTCTTCCTGAATTCCCCCTCTGACTTTCCATCAGTCCATATGGGTTACTGAAAAGTATAATGAAGTCTGACTCCAGGCAAAGTCTATGCATCAAGGATTTTTGATGTTTTTGGCTTTCTGTGGGGAAAAAAGTTACCCAAAATGGAAAAAAAAATAATCCAAAGCAATTGGAAACCTCATTTTCCCAGTCTCCTTCAGCCCCTGCCGTTGGCAAGATGGTTCCTATCTGTGCCCAAAGCCTTTCCCTTCCAGCTGTCCCTCTGTCACCTGGGGCAGAGAAAGTCGAGAAAATAAACCGTGATTCTCATGCGAGTCTGTGTGGAGAACCCCAGCTTCCCCGTTGCTGGCACTGAGACCCTCCTCCACTTCTCACATGCTCTGCTGCCTGATTTGGAAACAACTAATGGTCCCAGGGTCCTTCCATGGCTCATTCAAAAGCGAGGTTCCTCCCCTCTCTGCTCTTCTACAGTGCAGAATCCCTGCCGTCATAAAAGGGAAGTGAAGCTCTTTTTCTCCACAGAGCCTAAGGAAGCTGCATTATATTCTGGGCATCCTGCAACAGTACATGGTTGCCTGCTTCTCTTGGGTGTTTTTATTCAGCAGATCCATAGACGGAGGCCTTTCTTACCCTTGGTGCTT
The DNA here is from genome assembly GCA_902168425.1 of Peromyscus attwateri. Taxonomy (NCBI): domain Eukaryota; kingdom Metazoa; phylum Chordata; class Mammalia; order Rodentia; family Cricetidae; genus Peromyscus; species Peromyscus attwateri. Next base: position 39,892 of record CABHPP010149780.1, read on the forward strand.
CAGACACGGCTCTGTGTGCGAAAGGGGTCCTTGCAGGTATAACTGGACAGATTATGATGAGGTCATGCTGGAGCAGCATGAGGCAAACCCAGCATAGAGAAGGGGATGTGCAGACAGACACAGGGATACAGCAATGGCCAGGAAGTACTTTCGTTCACAAGCGATTCTGGTGAGGGGCTGTGTGCCATGCAAAGGTCCGAGAGAGGTCCAGAGCAGTCATGCTCTCAATCTCAGACAGAAGATTCTTTCTTATAATTATTTTTATTGAAAACAGATTCTGATTACAGTTTCTCATCTCCCATCTCCTTCCAGATCCTCCATATTCTTGAAGGCACCAT
>CABHPP010149781.1:0-39978 GCA_902168425.1 Peromyscus attwateri
AGATTTTCCTGGTACTCCAGGCTCCTGCTGAGCGTCCACTGTACACGCAGCATGTGAGCTGGGCGAGACTTCACAGCCCTCCCTTCTCTGAGAGCAGCGGAGCCTGCCCTTTAGGGAGGGGTTTGGAATGGCTGCCAAAGTCTCGCTGGCAGAAACTCTGGAATTCAGTCCTGTTCCAAATAGGCTGTCAGTGGTGTAGGACGGTCTCCTTCCAGTTTCCTGGATGGAGTCAAGCCATTCCTAGCCAGATTGTTCAGGAGAAAGCATCAGATGGCCTGGACATCAACCCCTGCATTCCTCTCCCGGTTCATCTTCCCCAGACACGCTGGTGACTGTGTTGTCACTAAAGTCTTCCCTAAACACTCATATTTCCACTGGCCTTACAATACTGTGCGTGCTGCTCCACTGAGGCTTACTCTAATCTGTAGTCCATTATGAACTGGAAGGATAAATGTTGAAAAGTAGCAATATAGGTTTGTGGGTAAATAACGGAAGTAAACAGGAGCCTATGCAAGTTAATCAATCCTCTTTGAATGTCAGATTTTCTCCACGCCTCTGAAAAGAGAGCATAAAAAAAATGTCAGTTATTTTGCTTTTGCAAATAAATAACATTAGGTGACTTTAATGAAAGTTTTGATAGTTGCTTTGTGTATATGGTCTGTATGTGTGGAGGTGTTTATGAAGGGGTGCTAGAAGCTGGTATCAGGTGGCTTCCCCATGTTTTTCTGCCTTATTTGTTTGAGACAGGGTCTCTCAGTGAACCTGATCTCACTGATTAGCAAGGCTGGCTGGCCAGTGAGCCCCAGGGATTCACCTATTTCTACTTTCCCGCACCGGTATTACAGACATGTGCCATCATGCCAGGCCTTTACATGGGGGCTGAGGATCTGAACTCAGGTTCTCATGCTTGTCCATAGCAAGCACTTTACCAACTGAGTCCTCTCCTCAGCCCCTGATAGTTACATTCCTTTTCCCCCTTTGGGACAGGGACTTACTATGTAGCCTTGGATGGCCTGGAACTCATTATGTAGACCAACCATGGAGCTCTGCCTGCCTCAGCCTCCTGAGTGCTGGCTGGAATTAAAGGTGTGTAAACTCCACCATGTAGGAGTTTGATAGTTACAGTATTAAGTTCAGTATGTTAGTTACTTTTTTTTTTTCACATCTGTGACTGAAATCCTTAAGAAAACAACTTTAGAGAGCTTCGGGGGGTTTATGCCATGGTTGCTTTGCCCGTGCTCTTGAATAGAATATCACGGTGGTAGAAATATGCGTATGATGTCAGTTTTTCACCTGATTGCCAAGAGGAAGCCCAGAGAGGGATACAGGAAAGAGCCAGTGACAAGATGCCCCCTGGAGTCTACCTCCAGCAACTACAACCTCCAGCTAGTTCCCACCTTCCCAAATTTCTGGAACCTCTCAAAATTATCATTCCCAGCTGGGGACCCAGGCCTTAACACACGGGCCTGCCAAGGACATTTTGTATTCAAAGTAGGTAAGCGCCTTGAAACCAGGTACCTTTCTGGAAAACTCCACTCCCACCTTGGCAGAGGGAGAGCAACAAAAAGGCCATGGCTCAGATCCTTCTTGAAGAGATGCTGAGAGAAAAGAATCATTGGGCCTGTGGTATAGCAGCCCCAGAGACAAGATCTGGGGAGTGGACCCAAGGCTCTGCAGAGGCTTTGAACATAACTTTAGCCGTGAGCTTCCCACTGTTTCCCTCACCCATGGTCCTTGGTTAGTTTTTATTTGTTTGTTTGTTTTTTTTTCTCTTGCACATATGCATGGAGTGTAAGCCAGTATGTGGCCTGGCTTTCCCCTGGGATGCCTGCTGCAGTTTGTCTGGCTGAGATCCTTGGTTGACTTGGTCAGAGCCTGATGAGTTACCTCATGGAATTCTTTTTCTGCCCATGCTTTTTTTTTTTTTTTTTTTTGTTCCTGTTCCTTTTTCCCCTAAACCTTTGGCCTCCATCTTGGTCTGGCCTCTTCCCTTTCTCTTCTCTCCCTTCTCATCCCGTTGCCTCTTACTACGAGAGTCCTCAGCACCTTGTCCAGGGCCTCCACTCCAGCCAGTGTCTCTCCTCACAGTGGATTGTCCATCCGTGTGCAATGCACCAAAAGTCATTTCTTTGGAAGACAATGCACACTCTGCCTTGTTAGGGAGGAAGGCTGTTTCCGTGTTACCGCTAAGAGTTGAATAGGCTGAAAATACCGTTTCTTGAGCGCTCATCTTAGCATCAGTGAGCTTGCAAAAACAACACATTGACGTTCTCTGTGTCTGTCAGACAGCATAAACCATAACTGTATCTGTACTTCACAGTACATTCTTAAGTGATAGTGAATCTAGATTAAGACATGATGCCCTGTGAAGAAGGAACAGTATAGAGGCATTATTAGTGTCGATTTGTAAAGTTTTTTTTTTTTTACGAGGTTTTCTGCTTGTTCTGCTGTAGTTGTTGTAGTTTAATGTTTTGAAAAACTTACAGAGGACTGTTAACGTTTTCTAGTTGCTCGGTGAGTTATACCTCAAGTTCAAATACCATGTTTCTCTTTATTTGACTTGCAACACACATCTCACAAAATGGTGTTTCTCTGTAGAGTGTCCCCAGGAAATGTGATCCTCGCATTGGCAGCCAGACCACAGTTGTAGGCATTTGATTGCATTTCAACATACCAGCTTCCCTTTTTGATCTCCGTCTCTGGCTCACAGTTTTCTTGGCTTGCACTCAACAGGTACTCTCCAAATTTTCCTCTTCCTTTGATTATAATGCCGGGTCCTTCTCTCCTTCCTGTTTTTGCAACTTCGACTGCTTGTCTCTGGAGGACTGCCCAACATGTCTGCCATAGTACCTTCATAGAGTTCTTTGGCTGGAAGCTTCGTATTAGTTACTTTTCTTGTTGTTGAGACAGATTCCTGATGGAAGTACTTAACTGAGGAAGGGCTGATTTTGTCTCCTGGTTCCAGAAGGTACAGTCCGTCATCAAGGAGAAAGTATGGGAGTGTTCCCTGACAATCTAGGATGTGGCTGGGTCTTCATAAATCTCAGTGGATCAGGCAACAGAGAGCTTGGGCCTGAAATGGCAAAGGATATAGCTCTGAAGGCCAACCCTCTAGTGAATCACCTCCTTCAGCCAGACCCTACTTTCCAAAGTTTGCACAGCCTTTTCAATTAGAGCTATCAGATGGGGACTAAGTGTTCAAACACATGAGCCTGTGCTAGACATTTTATATTTGGATCACTTTTTTTTCCATCCTTAACCCATATTAAAAACAAATACATTAAAAAATCATATAGTCATCCCTTCATGTTCTACTTCTAAACCATCAGCTAATGGTAAATCTGATATATTTGAAAGACAAACTATATTTGTACTGAATAGTTTCAGCTTTTTTATTGCCACTATTTCCTAGACCATGCAGCATAATCACTATATGATAACAGTTGCACGCCATTAGGTATTATAAGTAATACAGGGATGTTTTAAAGTTTACAGAGTGATATGAATAGATTATATATAAATGCTACACTATTTTATATTGGGATTTGTGTGTCCATGAATTTTGACATCTGTGACAGGTCCTAGAACCAGTCCCTTGTGGATACAAAGAGATAACTATGTAAATTGGTTTTCTTGATCCAGATGAGTGTGCAATTGCACATGTCAATTTCATGCTAGGCTAGTCTGGTTTTCCTTATGATAAAAATAAAAAAGTCCAACAAACATTAAAATTTTGACCAACATATTGAGTGTGCTTTAGAATTTTTCCTTTAGTCTTTCACTGAAGAGAGTCATTTAAAAACAAAACATTGTTTAAAGAATAGCAACATCAATTTAAGTATTGACACTGGTACTGAATTATCAGAATGACTAATGCATGAGTTACTTTTTCGGTGACAACATATTTGGCAAAATCAAAATAAGGAAGGAAAGGTTTGTTTTGGCTTACGGCTTGAAACACATTCTATCATGGCAAGGAAGGCATGGCGGCAAGGACAGGTTGAGCTGTGGCAACAGCAGCATGGATTGCTGGTCCCATTGTGTCCATAGTCAGGAAGCAGAAAGAGCCAAATGCTGGTACTCTGCTGACTTCCACATTTTTCTTCAGTCTGGGACTCCAGTCCATGGAGCGATGAGAACCAACCTCAGGATGGGTCTTCACCTCTTACAGCTCCCTGGAAATGCCCTCACAGACACGCTTGATAGGTGATTTTAAATTCTGTCAACTTGACAATAAAAATTAATCATCATAGATAATAAAAAGATCATGAGTCACTTAGAGAAGTAATACTATGTCATACTACAAGTTAGCCAACATTCTTTTTCCACATATTTTGGGCAAGAAATCCATTTTTATAGCTTGTCACCATATCAGTGCTTTTCCGAATGTTTTCAGGCACCCCTCTTAACTGTTTATGAAAAACATGCATTTAGTTGTATAATCCCCTAGTCTTGTCAGCTGAATTGTATTATATAACATTTCTCAGTTGGGCGCTCCGTGTCCACATCTGTTTTCACATATGTCAGAAAACCAAGACAAGTATTTACTGTGGTGTTTACCAAAGTCATCACACTCCGTGGCTCAAGTGTCCTGTGCAAGGGCTTTGTGGTGTCCCAGAAACATTCATTTTAAACATTCCTTTTCATAGCCACAAAAGAAACCACAGACATGAACACTAAATAAACTTCCTGTAAATTATGAAATGATTTAGAAGGCATTAAAAGATAAACATGGGCAGAGCAGAGACATGTTAGGGATATTCTCTCCAGGGACCTTCCTGTTTTGTGAGTGTCTCATTAAAAACAGAAACAAAACTTCCACCAAAACCAGCAAAAAATATTGACCTCAGTGTGAGCCTACTCTCCAGTTTTTCTCTTACCTACTTTTCATTAATAGTATTTGTATCCTACAAGCCCTCAAGGCTTGCTTGTGGAAGATTATTAGATAGATGTAGTAAAATAACATTATAAGGGGCTAAAGGGGGAACTTAATGGTTAAGAGTATGTAGTAGTTTTGCAGAAGACTTGAGCTCACTTCCCAAGCCATATCAAATGGCTCACATTCACCCATAATTCTAGCCCCAGAGGACTCTGACACCTTTAGTCCTAGGCATCTGCACACATATGCATAGCCTACACATATAATTAAAAATAAAATAAGTCTTTTTAATTAAAAAAACCCTATGAATTGTATTATATGCAAATGCAACTGTTTAACCTATTTCACCTAGTCAGGTCAAATATCCCTAACCCCAAATCCAAAATCCAAAATGCTTCCATACTTAACATTTTTATTCTACCAATATGGATGCCATAAGTGAAAAATTCTGCACCTAATTTCAAGTGATAAGTCCCAGTTAAAATGCAGGTGTATTAGAAGTATGACATAAATGTCACTTAAAGCTTCAGTCTATAAGGTATATATGAAATGTATATGAAATTTATGTTTAGACTTTGGTTCCCTCCTCAAGATATCTCATTAAGTGTGTATAAATATTCCTCCAACCAAAAACAAATTCAATAAATTGAAAACACATTTTTGTCCCTAACATTTCAGATAAAGCATGCTCACAGTATGTTGAGAATAATTAACTCAATCCCATGTGCACAATAAAGCCTAAGGCATGACTACATCTAAACTCTTTGTAAAGTGTAGCTAGAAGTTTCTCCAGTTCTGCCTGGGCCCTGTGACCCCGCAGTCCTGCAGCTGCTCAGACCTAAGTAAACACACAGAGGCTTGTATTAATTAAAACTACTTGGCCATTAGCGCAGGCCTACCACTGACTAGCTCTTACACTTAAACCCATTTTTGTTAATCTATACATTGCCACATGTTCTGTGTGCCATTTACCTGTGTGCCATTACATGCTGCTCCCTAGACAGCAGGCTGGTGTCTACTGACTCAGTCTTCTTCTTCCCAGAATTCTTCTTGTCTGCTTATCCTGCCTATACTTCCTGCCTGGCTACTGGCCAATCAGCATTTTATTTATCAACCAATCAGAGCAACACATTCACAGCAAACAGAACATCCCACAGCAGTGAAGTACATGTGACTGCTTCCATAAAGATGGGGTCTATAGATTAACTACATGTGACATCTTAAAGGTCTCAGGGAGGATCTGGTGTGGTCTCAGTTATACAGATAGTACAAAGGTCACCAGGCTATTAACCACCTCCTCTCCCAGTCCTCTGGATGGAAAACAGGTTGAAGAGGCAACCCTGTGTGTTTAACATTCCAGATTCTCCTTGTGCTTATCTGTGAGCTCATGGACCTCTGTTTTTCCTATACTAAGTGCCTATGGGTAGCTGATGGAATTAGCCATGTGCTGAGGGATAACACCAATCTTTAGATATAATCAGGGTTAAACACTGGGGTACAAATTTGAAAGACAGTGGTTTCTGTGTACTTAGCTAACTTCCTGTAGCTCTCTGGATTTGGGAACCTGTACATCCTGCTGTTTTGTGATACCCTTCTATAGGAGTTTAGCTTGAGACGTTGAGAATTCCTGGATCTATATATAAAAACTGCTGGTTACATTTTTATATGTAACAATTTTGCCACTGTTATCTGGAGTCCTAGGCAACTTTTACTTAATGTAACTTTTACTTAATATAACCTTGTTTGGTGGTGAATAATGTTTCAAACTTGAACTAAAAGGTTCTGGTGACATCATGAACTATTACTGGAAGCCACTGTACTTGTGTATAGATGTTAGAGTTACTCTCTAATATTAGCAAATGTGTGTCAACTGCAGCCCAAAACCAAGGAGACCCATTATAAAACGTGGACCAGTTACTTCACTAGGTCAACAAAGAGAAATGAAGTTGTCAAATTAAAGATGAATTTAATACTTAAATGTTTTCTGTCATTTTGACCTTCATAGATTGTTAGCTAGACCTTAAGCTAATATTGGACATTTGCCTATTACATTTGTGTTTGGGAGCGAGCTGAAAGCATTGCATGTAGCTTAAAGTTAGAGTTTCTTTACTTTGCTGAGGGGATCCATAAAATTCTTGAAACTGTGTGTACAGTAGTGAACTTGGGGCTCTGTACATTTTGTTATTGCTTCTCAAAAAGTCTAAAAGCCAATGCAAATTAAGAACTGATTTTTATGTGGAGTATTAGGATGGGTCCCTGACCTTAAAGAGTTCCACATTCAACAGTCAAGCATGGGTGGAGGAGGAGATTGTGGGTACCTCACCCCTCACTGCTAGCTATTTGCTACTGATAGGTTCAGGGACAGGGAGAGTCATTGCCTTCAGGTGTATAGTCAGTGGTGACCCCACCAGGCGTCACAGGATAGTTACAATCCAGTGCTCATACATATGGCCCTGGTTAAGCGAAATGGATCACAAAACTAAACCAAAAGTCATTAATTTGGGTAGGGACTAGTGGGGAGGAGGTGGGTTGATAGGGGTGGGAGGGATGTAAGACTGTGAGGGATGAGAGTAATCAGAATGTATTATATTCATATATATAAAAACATGTATATGAACACTCATACATATATCCTTACTAATGGGTAAAGATATGTAGAAATAAATTTAGAGGAGAATATTTAGAACAATTACCTTTTCCAAGACCACAAAATACTAAGCATAACTGCTACTCAAGGAGTGAGTTGGAAAAATACACAAATATCCCTCTTTTAAAATCCATAGAAAAAATATGATAGTTTAGAGTGGCTTAAAGACTGTATCTTCTGATGCTTTCATAAATGGTCTGTCCTCTATCCCAGAGGCCACATCAGGATGGGCCTGAGGCCAAGGGTGTGAATCTACATTGGTTCTGCTAACATTTGAGAGAGTCAACCTGTGCCCAAGATAGCTTACAGAGAGCCAGATCTAGGATCCACCCTTTAGTTGATCTACACCCCCTAATTCCCCTTGAGGAACAAATAGGTCTCCAAGGACAAATGTGTTTCAGGCCTAGCTCTCATTTCCTTGACCTTAGCTTTGACTCCATGGTCAAGTTCATTCTCTATGTAATTTTATTTCCAGGATAGGTGCTGAAAATTTCTTAGCTCTTATAAAAGCCATTTTATAAACATAATATAAAGACTACAGATACAATAAAGAAAACCGAGGAGTTCAGGGGATAGTTCATTCAGTAATGTTCTTGCCTTCCAAGCATGAAGACTTGAGCTCAATCTTCATAACCCATGTAAAACAGATGACAATCAGGGTGTGTGCTTGTAATCTTAGTGCTGGCGCAGTAGAGATAGGTGGATTCCTGGGGCTTCTTGGCCAATCAGCCTCGCCTACTTAATGAGCTCTAGGCCAGTGAGAAACCCTTCAAGCAAACCAAACCAACCAAACAACCAGCAGCAACAACAATAAAACACAAGGTGGATGGCTCCTGAGGAATGATATTCTGACCTTTACATATGTGTGTGCTTACCCTTCCTCTCCACACATGTACCCATACACGCATGAACATGCACACACACTCATACACACAAAGATGAAAATTAGACACTGTCTCAGTGTAGTTTCTATCCTAGTAGAAGGCTGACAAAATATACAGGCCAATGCAATGCTATCAAAGCTACATCTGAAGAATAAATAAACTGGGTGCGAAGAAAAAGGAAGCATACTTTGTATGGGAGAGTTGAAAAGCTTTGCCATTCTGTAATTTTTTTAATGACATTTCCACAAAGACTTTGTTTTTAAAAAAGCTTCACTGAGAACATATATGAGCTGGTGAACAAAGTTTTCTGACTCTAAACTAACTACATAGTAACTATGAATAGAATTTGGAAGACATAGGAAGCATGTCTGTCAATCAGGGCTCTCTCAGAATAGTGCATATATCCTAATCCTCTACTCACAGTAGGCTTTGTTAATGAATGTCATTATTATTTAAGACATCTACAATTGATTCTTTCAAAAACACCACTTTATAAAATGGTTACAAAGAAGTATCATACTCTTGGCAGTTAATAAGAACTTAACAAAGCTAAGATCTTGTTAATAAAGTTGGATGGGCAGTTTCTATGCAAGACAAAAATCTTAGTCTGGAGCCCAGGGTGTCTTTTACACAAATGTGTGTAGCATCCAGAGAATTTCAAGGCCTCATGTGGCTTTTGGCTTTTGCTCTGAGTCAGGGTGTCTTGGATATGACCTTCCCCAAGGGTCTTATCAGAGTTGCCAAGGAAGGGCTGTGTTAGTAGTGAAAACAGCTCATTTCCTACTGCTCCTTTATCCACTTTCAATAAACAAACTTAATTAAGCAAGCAAAATAGTCAGACTTTGAAACAGACTCTGTGAAGGATGCCCCGGACAAAGAAAACAGTTGGATAGAGCAAAGGCTTTGAGTCCTATCTCAAAGCTCCGTCCTCCTGGGCAGGTACCACTAGAAAAATTGTAACTGTGATGAGGTCAACTGTTGTATAATCCTTTCCTGTCCCCTTCATTCCAGCAGGCTTATCTTTTTGAAGGCTGCTAGATCCTCCTCTGTCTCCAACCCTTCCCCTGTAATGTCTCCTAACTCTCGGAGCTTAAACTCTGATTATGTTATCTAAAGTTGAATTTCCTATAACAAAGTAGGAAAGGTCTTCAAATGATAGAAAGTTTGTATTTACATTTATATGTAAACATTTCAGCTTTTTCAATATCCTTATTTTTTCCAAGACAAGGTAAGTATAACAGCGTTTTAAATGAAATTTCTACATAGTGATACTATTACATGGAATTCTTAAGTAATCTTCAGATTAGAAGATTAAAAATGACTAATATCTTACGTAACAGGTGAATGTCTTTGCCTAGCCTGTGTCTAAATGACTTACCTGTGGTGTCCTAGCAAGCCAAGCTCCCCAAGAGCACCTTGGTCAGATGGGGCTGTCCAAACTAGGGCTGTCATCCTATGCTCTCCCATCCCATGCTACACTCTCCCACTAAACATTCCTCAGTTTGGCGTTTCTCTCAGAGAAGTAGTGAATGCTCAGGTTGCTCATTATGGTGAAAAATAAATGAAAAATGTGACTTTCTTCTTCCAAACATTACACAAATGGTTAAAGGTGTCTTGTTTCCTATTTGTCTGCCTGACTGCTTCTTCCAATCTGAACACATTCTTAGCTTGTCACAGTTAATCAAGATGTAAAACACTTGTACGCCCCCAGAGCATTCCATTGTGTGCTGTGGTCAGTAATTATTGTCCACCAAGGCCCCTAGGAAGCACTGCTCAGATTTCTGCTCTTACAGAAATACGTAGTAAGTAGCCCTTTTAATCTATATTTTCCTTCTTAGTAGAACTTTTAATACGCTCATGTAGTCATAGGCTTTTTTAGTTGAGTAGAGTTTCCTTACATATCTGTAGCGCAGTGTGCTTACCTCGCCCATGATGGATAGATATTTGGGTTGCTTCTTGCTTTAAGCAAAAATCAATAAAAGGTCTCTAAATATTTGCTTGTGGGTGTGTGTGCCAAGAAATATTTTCATTTTTCTTGGCTAAATAACAATGGTAGGGAGTGTTTTGTCATATATTAAGTAAATGTTCAACCTTAAAGGACATGCCATGCTTCCCCCAAGTGGCTGTAACAGTTTTTAAATAGAAAAGGAAGAAATCTCAATTGAGAAAATGCCTCTAAGAAACCTGGCCGTCGAGCATTTTCTTAATTAGCGATTGATGGGAGAGGGCCCAGCCCATTATGGGTGGGACCATCCCTGGGTTGGCTGGTGGTCCTGGGTTCTATAAGAAACGCAGGCTGAGCAAGCCTTGAGAAGAAAGCCAGTAAACAGTCCTCCTCTGTGGCCTCTGTGTCCGTTCCTGGCTCCATATTCCTGCCGTGTTTGAGTTCCCGCCCTGACTTCCCTCAGCAATGGACTGTTACCTGGAAGTGTAAGCTGAAATAAACCCTTTCCTGTTGTATGATATTTTGTTTGTGTTCTGACAAAGCTTACCTGGAGATCAGAGGGCAGAGCTAGCCACTAGTTAACCATAGAGGCCAGGCAGTGATGGCTCATGGCTTTAATCCCAGCACTTGGGAGGAGGAAGCAGGAAGATCAGGAGTTCAAGGCCACCCTGGACTACAGAGATTGAGCCATTCTAAAAGAGAAACAGAGCTGGGTGGTGGTGGCTCACACCTTTGATCCCCGCACTTGGAATCTCAAGCCTTTAATCCCGGCACTAGGTAGGTGGAGACAGTATCTGCCCAATTTGGTCTGAGCATTGATAGAGTTAAGAAGTCTCTAATGGCTGGCTGCTCTGCTTCTCTGATCTTTCAACTTTCACCCTAATATCTGACTCTAGGTTTTTATTGTTAAGACTAATTAGGATCTCTATTCACTTTCCTTTCCTCCCATCAAAACAACAACAACAACAACAAACAAACAAAAAACAAAAAAGAGAGAAAAGTATGAAGAGTCTAGTTGTTCTAGACATTTTCCAGAAATTTATAGTGTCAGCATTTTCGTTTTATTCTTTTATTTGTTTTTTTAATCTTGTAATAGGAAAGAATCACATTAGTTTTTAATCTATACCTCGGTTGCTTAGAGAGTTGCTACCCATTTATTAAGCTTCTTTCTTTAAACATAAAGACACTTGGTTTAAAGGTAAACGTCAAGTTAAGTTGCTGAAACCCACACTGATTTCTTATTAGATGTGTAGCATGAATCTTAAAGGTACTTATTAATAAAATCAAACCTTAAGCCAGTTATTGGGGTGAATGCTGGAAGATCAGAGAAGCAGAACAAGCCACAACTTCCTCACCTCGCCAGTTCCTCAGGTGATCTGTTTCCTCAGACTGGATGCCTCTCAGCTGAACTGCTTAAGGCCTAAATGCTTAACCAGCCAAAAGCTTCTAGTTTCTGGTCTTCACACCTTATATATCTTTCTGCCATCACTCCCTGGGATTAATGGCATGTGTCACCATGCTTGGCTGTATCCTTGAACACACAGAGATCCAGGTAGATCTCTGCCTCTGGAAAGCTAGGATTAAAGGCAAGTGCTACCACTGCCTATCCTCTATGTTTAATATAGTGGCTGTTCTGTTCTCTGACCCCAGATAAGTTTATTAGCGTGCACAATATTTTGGGGAACACAATACCACCACACAGATGAGATGAGATATGGAGACTGGCTGTATTTGCCTGGCACGGAGGCAACTTCAGTGAAGTTATGTCTTATCTCTTTTGCGTGTAGCTTGTATTCGTGCATTATCATGACCCAGAGTTCCACAACATGAATTCAGTGGTCTTATAGCTTTTTCTTTTTTGACTTCAAGATTCAATTTAAGCCTGCATTATTTTTTTTAAAAAATTCATTTATTTATTTATTTATTTATTTATTTATTTATTTTACATCCTGGCCTCAGTTTAGGCCTGCATTATTTTTTTTAAAAAATTCATTTATTTATTTATTTATTTATTTATTTTACATCCTGGCCTCAGTTTTCTCTCTCTCCTCTCCTCCGAGCCCTCCCCTCCATCCTTCTGTCTGTTCCCACCCTCCAATCCACTCCTCTGTTTCTGTTTAGGAAAGGGCAGGTCTCCCATGAATATTAACAAAACACGGCATAACAAGTTGCAGAAAGACTAAGCATCTCCCCCGGTATTGAGGCTGGGCAAGGTGACCCAGTATGAGCAGTAGGGTCCTAAAGACCTGTAAAAGAGTTGGAGACAGCCCCTGTTCCCCTTGTTAGGAGCCCCACAAGAGGACCAAGCTACACAACTGTAACATATGTGCAGAGTGCCTGGGTCGGTCCCATGCAGGTTGATTGTGAGCCCAGGTTAATTGATTATGTGAGTTTTCTTGTGGTGTCCTTGACCCCTCTGGCTCCTACAATCCTTTCTCCCCCTCTTCTGCAGGATTCTTCAAGCTCTGCCTAGTGTTGGGCTATGGGTCTGCATCTATTTCCATCAGTTTCTGGATGAAGCCTCTGTGATGATAATTGGGCTAGGCACCAATCTGGTCACAGGAGATGTAGGCCTGCCTGCTTTAAACACTTTGAAAGATAATGCTTAATTAATGACTAGAATGTTAGTTAAATACAGACAATCTATATTATACAGAAAAGTGAGCCTTCTCCATGTCCACAGTGTGACTGGAAAAGGAGGCAGGAGGCAAAGTGATCACTGGACTTGGGAAGGGACACCTCTGTGGTGGCATTTCCTCCACTTCAGCTGGGTGTGTGACTCTATAGCAATTTAATGTGTGCATCTTGGTCTTGTGAATCGTGGAACATAATTCTGTTGATCCTCATTTTAAGGAGTAGTTATGGTCTACAAAGTTGCTGTAAAACCAACTTGTTGAATATTGAACCATTCTTTCTAGGTGAAACAGCTTCCTATCAGCCTCTGGTAGTATTTTCATCAGTAGACTAGTGTACAATCTGGCTTTATAAGTATTTCTCTTCAAAGACACCTTACTGAGCATACATTGTTGATTCATTAATGTTATATTTTTGACTTATAATAATGTTATATTTTGATAGATTATTGCTCGTGCCCAAAGTTTATATAACTTCACTTTGTTTTATCAGTGGAGATAGTAGACAGCCCAACAGTACTCCACTCATAGGTCATTTAAAACCACAGCAAAGGCATACAAATTGAGGCAGTATGGCCCCAAGCTCATGGTAAGGATACTTGCTTACAGTATAAGGGTTGAAGCAAAGAGGCAGAGCCTTGCCTTGTTCAGCATCAGCTGGGGAGAGGAGCACTGAATGGCTCCAATCTTTCATAGATTTGTCCCTTCCACAGAGAACTGTGAAAGTACATTCAGTACAGATTTGGATGTTACACATTCATTTTAGAAAGTAGAAACCTTCACAAACACTCTATCTGCTAGTAGTGAGGATTCACTCTTTCTGCCACATCTGTCTACAGGGTGGATCATGCATGTTAGCAATGCCAAATTTACAAGATGATTCTGGTATTATATAGCATGAACACCTTTTTCTATTTAAGAGCTGAGACATCTGACCACTCATTAAGAGAGAAAGAAATTTCAGTATTTAATATTGAACCTCTAGGACCCTAAGCATATGAGGGAAAAGAGAAGGCCTAATAGAAGCATTTATTTGTTTTTTTTAATGTGCATTAACATAATGATAGCATCAAGATAAAGAGCCTTGACTTGGGAAAAGAATAACTCTTTGTTTGATTCTTTAATGTGGTTCAGGGCTTGTTAGAACATGGTTGTTTTGTGCACATTTGCAGATTACTATAGGGCCATTTGTAACCGAGTGGTTATCTGTCATTTCTCTTCTTGACTTAGAGAATACTTTTAGATCTTAAAGGTGCTTGATAAATATTTGCAGTCACTGGCTTATTTGTAGACTTCTTTCAGTCAAGATAGAGTTTGTTTATATATAAACATATATATTTGTTTATATATAAATATAGTATTTGTTTATATATATATTTGCTTGTGCTTCTCAGTTTCAAGGAACTTTCACCTATTTATCTCTTTACTTTTCATAGCACAAGTTTTATTTTTCAACTACAATGTGGGGTGTTTTAGTGACAATGGCCTTAGACTTAGGGAAATTTCACATACATCAGCTCATTGAGCTATGAGATAAAGTTACCAGGTGATAGAAATGCTCTTGTGGGCTAAGGAGGGAGGGATGGCATTCCATTCCTACTTGCCCTCCTTCCTACCCCTTTTTGGGAGGCACACCCTTCTCAGCCCACATTTCTGTGATTTTTCTGCTGAGAAAGTGCATGTTGATTTAACTGACAAGAACTCTCACCTCTCCTTTCTGTTTAAATTTCCATTCTCAGTTTTAGTTTTGATGACCTTGTTTCTAATCTTTTTTTTATTTTTCAAACCACATGGTTTTGTTAGGACAAAGAGAAATGGATAGCTTGATAAGCAAACGAGACATCCATCAACACTTATTAAATTCCAAAGACCGAACTGTACTTGCCAGTTTCTGTCTTACCTGAGGCATTAGAGGGAGAAGAACCAGAGTGGATGATGGGTAGAAAATTGGAAGCATATTTTGCTTTTTGGAGGACCTGTACCTCAGTGTCCTTCCCTTGTAGAGCCGAGGCCCCGAGTACCCGAAGACTCCTATTGCCCCTCAGCACTGCCTTTTGCCACAGTACTGCCAGCTCCAGACTGTCCATTGCCACACTCCATCCGAATGCCCCCAGTCACTAACCACCCCCCTTTTAGCCTGTTCACATATGCCAACTGTGCACAATAATGGGGTCTAGTGTGATAGCCCAATATATTCTCAGCCATAATATGGGGCTAATACATGTTAAAAGCTTATGCCTCATTCCCTGGAGTACATATCTTCCCTCTAAAGAGTCTTTCTGTGGATAAAACATCAATCCCAGTGAACCCAATTTGTCTTCTCTGAGGGGTGATGTCAAACAGCAGGTACACCCAAGAGGGCAGGTTTGCTAAAACACAAGAACTGTCTTAATGCCTCTTAAGTCACATCAAGTAAGTGGTCACTCTACACATCAGTTGGGTGCTGGGAAAGGCATTCAACAACATCTTCGCTACAGAAAGTCCTGAAAGACATAAATGTTTGCTTACATGTGGGAGGGAGGTGGTTGTGTGTTGAATCTAGAAAATGGTATTACCAATCGCCCAAGCTGCCCGAAACCATTATTATTACCAAGAAAACAGCTTAAAGTTCCCTTTGCTACAGCACGTTTTAAATTAGGATTTAAATAGAAAACTCTTGGCGTGGAATATGTGACCAGAACCCTGTGAGTGGCATCTCCCAATCTTGTCACTGAGATACTGAGATGAGATAACAGGTACCTACCGACAAGTGGGGCTCGCAGCTCTCCCCATCTCTTCCCTTTAACACTTGAGGTTTCCATTCCCCCAACTCTCTAGGAGAGGGAGAACAAGTCCTGACTATCCAGTAGAAAATTGCAGCTCAAAAGCAAGCCCCTGTCCTCACTGCCTGTGCTGAGGAGAGCTAACAAGCCAGAGGCTGTGGCTCCCAGATGTAGGGAGAGTAGGTGAGAAGATGTATATTTAAGAGAAGTCACCAGTTTTGAAGTTCTTTCGTTCTGAGTAACTGAAAATGGTTTAATCCCAAATGTGGGTTCATACATTTCTACATGTCATTTGCTGTGTCTATTTTATGAACTTCATCAGGTTTTTTTTTTTTTAGTGTGTTTGTTTTGGAAGGGAGAATTGCTTTCCCCCAGATGTCCAACCTGGCCTCCAGTTCTCATAGGCGCAAAAACCCAAGACATTCTAAAGGCAAAGTGATACTCCTGATTTTATCACTGTTACAGGTCAGAAGCATAATCCCTGCCTCAAACAAAAGGTCAGTGGTGCATTCATAAATACTTGTGCCTTAGATAGTCCAGACCCCTCAGGAGAGTGGGGATAGATAATGTCCTGTCCTTCTCGTTGTACAGATGTAGCTGCTCATGCATACAGTTGGTCGTCTAATCATGTAAAATGGAATTTGGGCTACAGCCAGACTTTAAAGGTATGGCTAGGATTAGTTTGATCTGTACATATGAAAATACCCCCACAGGAGATTTCTCTTGGAAGAAACATTGTAAATCCTTGCATAACATAAAAGTGTGCTGCTGTGGGATGTCAAATTGGTCTGATTGGTCAATAAATAAAGCACTGATTGGTCAGTGGCCAGGCAAGAAGTATAGGCGGGACTAACAGAGAGGAGAATTGAGAGAACAGGAAGGTGGGAGGAGTCACTGCCAGCCGCCGCCATAACAAGCAGCATGTGAAGATGCCAGTAAGCCACGAGCCACGTGGCAAGGTATAGATTTATGGAAATGGATTAATTTAAGCTATAAGAACAGTTAGCAAGAAGCCTGCCACGGCCATACAGTTTGTAAGCAATATAAGTCTCTGTGTTTACTTGGTTGGGTCTGAGCGGCTGTGGGACTGGCAGGTGACAGAGATTTGTCCTGACTGTGGGCAAGGCAGGAAAACTCTAGCTACAGTGTGCAAACAAGGGCCACTTAATAATGGTTTCCTTTGAGAAAGCTTACAGGGCAGGGTTTTTTGTTTTGTGTTTTTAGGTTAACTTTACATGAGTGGGAATGGGGTAGAGAAGTACACACTCATCTTCAACTAAATCTTAGCACCCCACCCCAGCCTTCTCTTTGCTGAGTTTCCTGGGGATTTCCTCTCCTCCAAATCTTGAAAGATGATTTACAAGAATGGGTTAACACCCTCAGATGTGGGCCCTTCCTACTCCACCCTGACTAGTTTCCAGAAAAGTCCATTTCTTCTCACAAAAAAAAAAGCATGGTTTTATTTTCTGTTGGTAACACAGTGCTGCCTTTCCATCTGCTCTGAGCTTTGCTCTGAGATTTGGAGGTCCTGGGGGGTTTCCTTCTCTGTCTTTCAAATACACACTTTTGGAACAAGATGCTGTTCTGAGCATAGAAGCTAATATTTATGATTAATGGGGGATATTTTCAAGTTTATAATGAAATCCAGAGTCAAG
Source organism: Peromyscus attwateri (assembly GCA_902168425.1). Classification (NCBI taxonomy): domain Eukaryota; kingdom Metazoa; phylum Chordata; class Mammalia; order Rodentia; family Cricetidae; genus Peromyscus; species Peromyscus attwateri. The sequence goes on from CABHPP010149781.1 coordinate 17,406, forward strand.
CACTTGCTGCAGGCCATGTGTATCCGTGCGAGCCCATCTCTCCAGCACTTGGTTCTTGCTTTCTCTGCATGGGGCTGTGGGGTGACTTGTATGGGGCGTTGTGGTGACTTGTATGGGGCTGGGTCCATGGACAGGATCCCAGGGCTCCGATTTTGGCAATGCCACTGTCTAGTTACAGAGCCCCACATAGGTCACCTCACCTCATTTGGCTTCAGTTTTCTCAGCTTTCAAATGCAGATCTTGTGCTGGACTCTTTGAACTCTATCCCTAAAATGCAGGGTGGTGAACTGGGTCACTTTGGGCATAGCTTTGGCTCATTGCAGGCTGTGTGTATGTGGACGTCTTGGCTTTGGTTCAGGTCTGTGACATTTTTTCCCTTCATGATTTGCATCCCTTACATCATGTTTGTGCCTCCCTGCCCTTTGTATCACGCACTGCAACCAAGTCAGTGAGGCACTCCTGATCCCACCGGGACTAGACCTTTGAAGAAAGTCATCAAATCCCACAGGATCCGTGTTTGTAGGACACACTTTTTTTTTTCAGGGTAATCTGAAGCTGTCTGAGTACAACAAGATCTCTGAAGTGGATATATAGGAGTCATTTGTTCTTATCATATGATGATTCCAGGCTCCAAAGCTATATATTATACTAATAGAAGGCTGGAAGGCTAGGTCACATTATGACCATATTACTTTGTCTTTTTGAACTTTTCAAGCTTCTTATGGTAGTCTAGCCCTAAAATTAGAACCTTCTAGATCTCATTCATTTTAGTGATTTTTTTTATTTTGTTTGTTTGGGGCAAAGTCTCACTTTGTAGTATAGACTAGACTTGAATTCATTATTTAGCCTACTGGGGCTGGCCTTGAACTTAAAAAACCTTCTACCTTCATCTTCTAAATTCTGTGACTCCTGGTGTGTACCACCATGCCTAGCCTTCATTTTGGCCAATTTTTAAAAAAACTGTATGTTACTGACTTAAATAGATTTTCATATGAATACATATTTTTATGAAGACTAGCGTGAATTTAGTAAAACTATGAGCCAATTGTAGAAAAAAAAACCCTTCCCTCTCATATAATGTTATAAAGAGACTTCTATTCCTAGATTAACTGAGTAAAATTTGAACGGCAAGTGAGTTATAAACATACTTACTGAACTCAGAGGGTCAAGAGACATGAATAAATCACTATAAAATTGGAACTGTTTTTACAGCCTATTCATATATAGATTTTTCTTCACAATGCTGGTTCTTAAAAAGGCTGAGAGGCCAAACATATCCAAGAAGGACCATTAATCTAAAATATTTTATTTAGCAACACCTTACTACAACAGAAACTGGACTGAACCCTTAGAGCTGATGGGATTCAAATGGTGTTTACCTTTACTTGTCGAAGTTCAGAGCCCAGAGCTGGAGACAGCGTTTGGTTCCAGCTGGTCCTTTCCAGAATGAGGAAGATGAAGATAAAGAACATGAAGCTAGTTCTCTGTTGTCACATTACTAACCAAGGACAATGCTGGGGACAGGGTTGGGGACATGGCTCAGTAGTTAAGAGCACTGGCTGCTTTCCCAGAAGACCTGGGTTTGAGTTCCAGCACCCACATTGGCAGCTCATAACTGTCTGTAACTCCAGACCTGAGTGATATGATGCCCTCCTCTGTGGGTACCAGGCATGCACATGATGAACAGACATGCATGCAGGCAAAATACCCATACATATAAAGTAAGATAAAAATAATTTTAAAAAATTAAAGCAAACAACGCTGGGCTTCTCCAAGTAAACCCCTTCTATCTGAATATTGTTATTTTATAAAAAGCCTCAAAGAGTCTTAAAATCCACAAAACATGGGAGTTCTTTAATGTAAAATCCTTTGCTCATCATGGTGGAAGGTGGAGAGATATAGAATACTTTCTCAGACCCAGAGACATTATATAAATACAAAGCCACTACCTACGCATTACTTCCTAAATAATACCTCGTGCCTTAAAAATGTAAGATACATTTTCATATCACTCTTTTTCATGGGAGATGATGGAGGCACATAAAATCTCATAAAATCCCATCTTTGCAGCTTCTCAATGCAACATCTCCGTACGTTGTTGTCTATTTGGCTTTTAAGTATCTGGTAGCAAGATTTTTCTGTGAAAGACCTGTCAGTAAACAACAGAGTTGACTTTTAGAGAGCAGATGGTATGTGTCATTCTCAACTCGGCCATTTTTTCACTTAAGCAGGTGGTGGACTGGATTTGGCCCCTGGCCATAGTTGGCCCTTTGTAGCATGAAGCTAAGAGATAGTATTGCTTCACCAGCTTCGCTTCAGCGGAGAGAAACTGGCAGAACTCAGCTGGTGGGTGAAGGTCTTACCTAGTTTTCTAACTAACCAAATTCAAGAGAGACTGGGCTTATTGATAACAGATCTCTTGTCTGCACTCATACTCCACACATGAAGTCATGGTCCTCTATTTTCAACACAACAGCTGTGCACTATGGAAACAATGTTGTGAATCCAATGTTGGGTACCAGCAGCGTTTTTAAGAGTAGGATGTCCATCTTGCTTTCATGGGTCTCTCCTGGGATTTAATTAGAAGAAAAACTAAGCTAGTCACAGAACTGGACCTGATCCCCAGACTTTGCTTAGGCCCAGTTTTGTCCTTTTGTGAAATCTTCCCTTAATCTAGGGATGTGGTAGGTGCATGCATTCCTGCATTTTAGATGCCTCTACAATAATGGTAGCTCTTGCTGTTTGAAAAAAAAAAAAAAAATATATATATATATATATATTAAATTGAATATGCTGAGGACAAATATGTTTTTTTTAATTCTAGCCATGACATGTTGGCAAAGACATGGAATAATCTAGGCCTCTGTTGAGCTCGTCAGTTATGATTCCCAAGGCATTTCCACTCCCAACACTCCTCCAGAGCACCCAGTAATGCCTGGGGCACAGGAGTTTCTCAATAGACTTTAAAAATGATTGCTATATAAACCCAATCCTTTCCCCACTCAAACCCCATCTTCTGATAGAAAAATCAAATGCTTCCTCTGTTGAGAATGAAGGCATTCCAGGTGCTCACTGTATGAATGCTTTGCTTTGGCTCAGCAATAACTGACCGACGAGCTTTGATGAGCAATCACTCAAATTGTGGCACTGAGTGTTTATTTCAGTGAATCTTGTTGAAAGAAATTAGTGGTGATGATTTGTAGAGCTCAGAGTTTTGAGACAACCATAGGATTTGTCTTTGGCCTTGAAGTAGATAGATTTGAGGGGAAAAAGAGGTTGGAGATGAGTTAGAGTCATAGGCCTCTAAGGTAGATTTACTTGCACCCACGATTGGGCTAGTTTTAGTGTTTATAGGTTGGCTTTATACTTTTACTTAGGGGTTGGCTTGTGGAAGGGGAGTTAGACATGGTAAAGAAATTGCAAATAATACCCCCAAATTATACTCTGATTTCTGACCTTGAACTTCCAAGAGCTTAGATAATATGGGTGATTTCCTTTACCGATATGAAAAACTTAGCAAGAGATTAAAACTTGATTATTTATCAGTCCTTATTTCTTAAGATTAATTAGTTCTAGAACTCAGTGATAAGGTCCAGATAATAATTATAAATTTTGTAGTCAGCAATATGTAAGTGGTAGTTGTGTCTATTAGAAATGAATACAATCACAATGAATAGGTTTCAGAATGAGCCCCAAAGACCTCCAATGGTTAATGACCAAGTATCTGAGTTTGAAGTTTGTCTGTGTTTGCTTTCTATTGCTCTGATAAAATAACATGACTGAGCCAGGCAGTGGTGGCACATGCCTTTAATCCTAGCACTTGGGAGGCAAAGGCAGGTGAATCTCTGTGAGTTCGAGGCCAGCCTGGTCTACAGAGAGAGTTCAAGGACAGTCAAAGCTGTCTGCCTCAAAACAAACAAACAAACAAACAAACAAACAAGCAAAAATATTTTGATCAAAAGCAACTCGGGGAGGAAAGGATTTATTTTAGCTTAGAACTCTCAGATCACTTTCTTATTACTGAGGAAAGTCAGGGCAGGAACCTGGAAATGGGAATGAAAGCAGACTGAGTGAGCCATGAGGAGCAAGCCAGTAAGCAGTGTTCCTCAATTGCTTCTGCTTCCCTCCTGCCCCCACGGACTTCTCTACAAGGCAATCTCATGGAGGAGGCATTTTCTTAATGTAGGTTCCTCTTCTCAGATGACTCTAGCTTGTATCAAGTTGAAAAAAAAAAAAGCCAACCAGGACAAGGTGACAGAGTTGAAAAGGACCAACCAGAGAAGCAGGTCTCTGAAGAAGGTGAATGTGGCTAACAGTGTCTAGTGCTGTTTAAAGTTCAAGTGAGAAGAATCTTCCGAACCCAGGGCAGTGCAGTTCCCACTGACCTTACCGAGTGGATTTGTTTATGTAACTAACACAGAAGCAAATTCCTAGTGGGTCACAGAGTGAGGACCGAGTGAATCAGAAACAGTGAGGAGACACTGTGGAGAAGTTGGTTGGAGATGGAGAAGAGGCAGGCACTGAGCATCGGAGGTCGGTTAAGGACGGTGTTTTGTTGCTTTTGTAAGAGGAGGGAAATTTGACTATGAAGGACAGAGAAAAGTAGAACAAAACTGAACAGAGTCATTTTCCTGGAAAAAGGAGAATGAATAAGATGTAGACTGTAGCCAAAGGAAGTCTGTGTATGTATGAAAAAAGATAATTCCTGTTATCCAGAGGAAGGGAGGATGGGCACCCATACAGAAAGGCTTACAGTTTGAGAAGTGAGAATCGGAGGGAATTCTTGTCCAATGGCTTCAGTTTTCCCATGAGCGGGGGAACAGAAGGTAGATGAGAGGGTTGAAAATTTGACATGGTTGTAAGAAGAAGGGGTAGACAACCTGTCCAGAGTTATGGGGACCCGCTCTACATTAGTGGCCATAAATCTGTGGCGATGTCATCAATGCTGTGCAAACGTTAATAGCTATTGGAGGCAGGTTCAAGGAAGGCTTTATTCAAGATACTGGGCTCATTCAGGGATTCTGGGTGAGACCTGGCCAGAAGATTGCGATGAGGGAATGGATGGAAAGAATATAATTTCAGTGATCAACCGTGGGATCAAAGGATAACACTGAATGAGCTATCTGCTGATTGGTGGGGAAGTGAAGGGGTCATTGAGGCTGTTTTTCCCAGCAATGTTCAAAAGTGACTCCAGTGGGAGATTTAACAAGTGGGGAGATGTCAGTAGAGACAGATTGTTGAACTGGTAATTTTGGACATAGGACAGATTTACTGATGGGAATTTTAAGGCTGATTTGCATGAGAATGTCTCAAACAGAAGGTTATGTTTCTGGGAAGCACTGACATTCCAGGTTTATTCTTTGGTGTCACAATAGTGGTAATAATATCTGGATCTGGGTTTGTCAGTCGCTGTGCTCTAATATTTAGTTAGGCTATGTTCCCCTTTCCTGTGCTACTGTGTCCACCCTGGTATCCCATCAACTCTTGGTTCCCAGCACCCCTCTCATGCTGTTGTTGCTCTTTTCTCAATCCCTTGGATGGCATCTGTTGCTGTCTGTCAACCTCACCCCATGCTACAGTGAAATAGCACTTCCTATCACATGTGTGGTTTGCGCCTGAGCCCTTAGGTTATCTCATACTCAACTTCTCTCTGGCTTTCTTTTTTTAAATCAAAAGTTAACATCCAAAGTGATATTTCCTTATAGCATCTACACACACACACACACACACACACACACACACACACACACGTTGTTCACTCATCTACCTGGGTAACTAGCACAGGTAACTTCTACCTCTAAGATCATCTCTGGCTCACAATGGGAAATCCAGCTGTGATGTTGGTTAATTGGGGAGGTTTATTTGGTTGGATATATACTTTCAGTGCCTGAAATCAGACTCTAGATAATTACATATTTCACGTGTGAGCTGTATATGATGTGTGTGGGAGCGCCACTGTTTTTGAAGCATGTCCTCAAGTAGCCAAGCATAAAGACACTGCAGTAGTTTCCATTGCTGCCCTAACAAGTGACTACGAACTCAGCCGTTTGAAGAGGACCAACGTGTTATCTCACAGTCTGAAGGTCAAGATCAGGGTGGGACTGACTGGTTTTTCGGCTCCAGCTCTTAGAAAACTGAAACAAGGGTGTCAACAAGTGCGGGAAAGTTCCAGAAGCTCGGAAGGAGACTCAGTTCTGAGCTCATTCATATTTTTCAGAGAATCACACCCCACGTGGTGATAGGAGTGAACACGCTGTTTTCTCATTGGCCACTGACTGAGTGTCTTTCTGAGCACCTTGAGACCACCTGCGTTTATTGTCATGGGACCCCGTGCTGGTTAATTTTTGGTCAACCTGGCACAAAGCTAGGGTCATTTGGGAAAAAGGAGACTCAGTTCAGAAAATGTCTCCATAAACAGGCCTATAGGCAATTCTGTGGGGTTGGTCCAACTCACTATGGGCAGTGCTAGCCCCAGACAGGTGGTCTTGGGTTGTGTAAGAAAGTACACTTGGCAAGCCATGAAGAGCAAGCTAGTAATCAGCATTCCTCAGTGGTCTCTGCTTCAGTTCCTGCCTCCATGTTCAAGATTTGAGATCCTGACCCTACCCCAATTCATAGCATTAATTATAAGCAAAACTTATTTTAAATTGCTTGAGTGATATTTCTAAACATCTGTGTAATATCAATGTCTGGCTTTATTGTTTGCTTTGATTCTTAGTGGTGTCTTATCTTGCTCCTTTGTGGTATCATTATCTATTATTAGTCTGTGTGTGTACGTGTGTGTACGTGAGTGTGTGTGTGTGTGTGTGTGTGTGTGTGTGTGTGTGTGTGTATGGGAGTACTTTTGCCAGTGTGTGCATATAGAGGATAACTTTGTAGAGTTTATTCTTTTCTTCTACCTTTGTGTGGGTTCCAGAGTCCAACCTAGGTCAACGTGCTTGTGGCCAAGTGCCATCTCACTAGTCCATTTTTTAAAAAGATTTTTTTAAATGGCATCTTACATAGAACTGTACAGGCCAAGGAGAACAGTGCATACTTTCTCTTGTTAGGCTGTGTTGAGACAACTAGGTTGTCTAGACAACTAGGTTAGTAGTTTGTTGAACTGGGTTTGTAGTTCCTTGTTTCCGTGGTTACCCCAGTACATTGTTGGCCTCAGTTTCCTTCAGCATTACCTTGAAGGTCAGGGCTGACTTACTGGAGGGTATTTATTTTCTTTTCATTATTGTTTTTTGAAGCAGAGTTGAAGTTCATTAAGAAAGGCTTTTAATAGAGATATAAGTACAGGCTTTAACAGAAAGAGAGATAGCTGGAGAGACTGAAAGGAAGGAGAGCTGTATCTCTCTCTCTCTCTCTCTCTCTCTCTGGTGTGTGTGTGTGCGCATGTGCATGTGCGTGTGCCTGTGTGTGTGCATGTGCATGTGTGCATGCACACTTGCTTCCTTCCCCACTCTTTCAATTCCTTAATTTTTTTGGAGGGGGTTGGGTTTTGTTCTCAGACTGGGTCTTACCATGTGGCCCAGAGTGACTCTGAATTCCTATATAGTCAATGATGAACTTAAACTCTCAATATTACTGTGAGCCCTGTACTGGGGCTCTGCCTCTTGTCTATCTTTTCTTCTGAAAACACTCTCTCTCTCTCTCTCTCTCTCTCTCTCTCTCTCTCTCTCTCCTCTTTCTTCTCTCTCTCCTTCTCCCACCCCCTTGTGTGTGTGTGTGTGTGTGTGTGCATGTGTGTGTGTGTCTGTGCTTGCCATGTCCACATGCCCACGTAAGTGCCTACAGAGGCCAGAGGAAGCAGCTAAGTGTCTTTCTCTATTGCTGTCTGCCTTATTCTCCTGAGACAGGGACCCTCAGTTCACTGAAGCTTGCAGTTTCCTTCCCTGGAATCTGCCTGTCTCTGCCGCCCAGCGTTGGGGTTACAGACAAATGCTGCCATGACTGACTCTCCTTGTATTTTTTTCCCTCTCGGCATTTGCCCTTTCTTTTGACTCTACTTCTCCAGTAAGTTTTCTCTGTGTTCTCCTAATACCGATGGCGGTTATTAGTCAGTGGGTATTACTTGTTAGTCAGTGCTTATTAGTCTGTGGGTAAGGGATGTGCAGGGTCCCCTTGCCTTGTTCTAATTCAGTCTCAGTCTTAAGCAAACATTGTGTCATGAAGATGCGGTGAGCTAAGTGATCCTGTCCCTCCTAGATCTCTCGTGGTGAGGGTCCAGAGGGTATTTTTGTCTCTCTCCGAGGGGTGGAGTTTATGTCCCTGTTCCTTTCTCCCAGATGCGGTCAATGTTCTCCTGTGCTCTGAGGCAAGATTGTCCTTCTGCTGTGGATTAGGGTTGTGTCTGTAGAAAAGGTGGGTGAGAGGCTCTGGGCAGTTGCTTTCTGACTTTGCCTCTCTTAGTCTTGCCCCTCAAAGGAGACTTTCTAGAACTGTTGTCCCTTCCAACTGTTCCTGTAACTGTGAGGTTCATGGATGAGTTGTGGAAGGTCAAGCCCAAGTCAACCATGCACCCTTGACTCTTGAGAGGGTTCTTTTAGGAGTTCATTAAAATTATTAACCAAACTCTTTTTACGAGCATTCTCCTGGTATGTTCTTCCCTTTTCTTAGATTTCAGGTCTTTCTATAGCCTCAATTTTTTTTTTTTTGGTTTTTCGAGACAGGGTTTCTCTGTGTAGTTTTGCGCCTTTCCTGGAGCTCACTTGGTAGCCCAGGCTGGCCTTGAACTCACAGAGATCCGCCTGCCTCTGCCTCCCGAGAGCTGGGATTAAAGGCGTGCGCCACCAACACCCGGCTCAATTTTTTTTTTTTAATCAGTTTTAGATACGGTAAGCATTTGGGATTATCTTATGGCCTTTTCTTTTCATTGTTATAGATTTGGAATGATGTTCTCTCCAGCTTGCTAGATACTACGTGGAAATGAGAAGCTTAGTGTTTTGAGACGGTTTAGAACTGCAGAGACCTTTATTTGATGGTTAAAGTACTCAGGGTGAAGATGATATATGCAGCGTGTCTCTCTGGTTAAGTACATCCTCAGAGAACATTCTTCCTAATGAAGCAAGGCTACAAAGAACATGTTTGTTTTTCTGGCTGTCACGCTCGCTCACTCTCCCGCTCTTTCCCAGTCTCTCTTTTGTTCTCTGTTTTCTTAGTTGATTTATCATTGCAGTACAAGCCACATGTTTCCAATTTGGACTAATTTGATAATAAATCCCACCAAAACTATTTTGCATGTATGCTGAGCTCCTGCACAATTTCCCTGCCTCATGAGTTGAACTTCAAGCCATTAGTCTAGGGATCAGAGTCCCACTTGAGTCCCCTCGGCAGATGGCTTCAGATCTCTGGGCTTTTCCTCATCTATCTGGTGCTGCTCCTTGCTCACAGGCTGCTCTTCCACCTCCTTTGCTGATTCACTCTCATCTAAGGAGTTTCTTCAACTGGAGTGTCTCAGGACGGGGACATTGGATCGCTTCTCTCATCTCCTTGTTCTCATGGTGATCTCATCTAGTCTCATGATTTTAAAACGGTCTAAACACTACAAGCTGAAACTTTCTATCGCCAGCCCAGATCAGATCCGTTTAACTAAATCCCTACTTAATTCCTCTGCTTGATTTTCTAACTGACACCTAAGTTTCAGCATTTCTCAAATGAGGTTCCTGTAAGTATCGTACCCCAAACTTTTTAGGCTATAGTCTTTTGTAACTTCATTAAAGACGACGCCACTTTTCTCTTGATTCGGTTAAAAACCTTTGGAGACATCTGTGGCTCCTTTAGTCCTTCTCTCATGTATCACACTGATTCAGCTACAAGTCTTTGAAGCTTTCTCTTCAGATTTTCAAAGATTTTGGGGGGTATGTTTTTTCTTAATCATGTTCTCTGCTATCTTGATTCAAAGTATACACCCGCCTATTACCTAATTGCGGTCACTGAGATAGTCTGCTTTTTTTACCTTTCAGAATAGCCTCAACTTAGTATCCAGGGTGACTGATTAATACATGATTGATGGGACCTAAACGTTCTTCGTGAGCTCACAGAGTCAAGTCTGTGACCCAGTCTGCCCAGTGGTCTATGAACTGGGTTCTGTTATAACTGATTTTACCTCTTATGATTTCCTTCCCACTTGTCGTCTCCAGCCATATTATCCATGCACGTTCCTCTCTCTGGACTTCACACCCCATGTTCCTTCAGCCTAAGATGTTCTTCCTCTACCTACCTGAATGATTAGCTTCTTAACTTTGTGTCTTCATCCTAGAGTGAGTTTTGTCTCCTTTCTCTAGCAAAGGCTGTGTGCCCGCTGCCGGCACTCATCCTTCCTAAGGGTCTTCTGGCTCCCCTTCCTTCACGGCGTTTTCCAACATCTGCCGTTGTCAGATTGCTTAGATTATGCCTCGGTAACTATCTCAAACTCCTGGTGGCTTCAAAACAAGAAAAACATACTTATTGCTCAATCACATGTTTATTAATATGACTAACTGTCTGTTCTTTGTAATAACTCAGAACCAAGACTCCCTCTGGTCAGTGTACTCTGGCCAGTGCTAGAGGGAAAGATAGTAAAAGTTCTTAATACTCACAGTTCTGAATGCCAACCTGAAAGTTGTCTTCCTTTTGTGTATGGCCTGGTACTTTTAGTTACATGACCATGACTAATCTCGGGGAGATAAAGACATATTCCTGTTGTGTGACAGAGTAAGGAAAGTATCATTTGCTGGGGGGAAATATTGCATGATGAATGTATTGCAAGGCAAAAAAATGGATCAGCACAGTCATTGATCCCATTATTTTAATAGTCTGCCCTATGCAAAGAAGGATAGCTTCTAGGGCTAGCCCACACCCTTCCCTAATGATGCTGTTATGGTATTCCCTTGCTGTGCAGTGGGTCAAGAATTCAAGACTGTGTCAGGGACAGGCCTGTGTTTCCTTGCTTAGCCAAATCTGCTGCTTTACTGGGCAGACAACATGCCCTTCATGCTAGAAAGATGCAGTTTGGAGTCTAAGTATATGCACACTACCCTTTCCTTCCTACTAACACATGTGCTGATTGCTCTCTGTGTGGTTATGGAGACAGTCTGTTGACTTGAGAGGAGGCATGCCTTGGTTTCCCTGTCCATTCCTCACCAGCTGAGTTTTACGATTCTCTCAAAACTAAAAGTTAAGAAGTGAAAGGAATGATAAGCATAATACTTTTGCCTGGGCATGGTGGAAACATGCGGTCTCTGATATCAGTGAACCACTAATAGGTATTTCCTGCATGTGCTCCCATGCCTGGTAGAGTCCATAGCTGGCTGGGACTCGGAGTTGTGAGGGGATGTTTTGTGTCTCACCTGAAATACTGCAGACACACCTTAGCACCCAAACAACACAACTTTTGAGCCAAGATTACCCACCAGGATCTGATATCAAGATTTCAGGACTGTTTGGGTCTCAGTTTGTTTCACGGCGCATGCTCGTTGGAAGCGGGTGGCTGAAATGTGCTACGAAGCACCTATAATGCCTTAGTCATCCTCAGTTTATTGCAGCTTCCCTTACTTCACTGGATTGCAGTAACAAAGAAGAAAGGAAGGGACTAAACAATGAAGGAGAGGCTGCCAAGGAGTCACCGTCCTAAAAATAAATGTAGTGACAGGAATTTAGGGAAAGCACGGAAAAGAAAATAATCCTTCCATTGATTTTTAAGTGATTCCACGACCAATGGCTGGCCAGCAAAATTCTGTCCAAAGGACAATTCCAGGACTTTATGATTTCCAGTCCTCTTAATCCTCTTTTATAATTTTGCCCCCAAATCCTCCAGAGTTGTTGCCTTTTTGTCTGAAGTTAGCGCTTCCTGTTTGTGTTGCTGATTCCAAGTTTGAGGTTATTATGCCACATTAGCAAATAGCTGTGCGCCTGTCAGATGACCACTGACTTATTTCTAAAGACAAGCATCTCCTGCCCCTTGCCAAATGCCATGTTTGCAAGGGGAATGTTCTGATGAACACCAGAAATGCTGTGTCTATGATCAGTGTATCCTGGCCTCGGTTAATCAAACTTGAGTCTAGGATGGAGAAACGTGGTTCATTGTAAAAACTAATCCACAGTCTGGCCTCAGTGTATCTGTCCACTGTCATCACAAGAAAAACAGAGGAGAACAGACAAAATTGTTTTCAAGATTCTTCCAACTCTTCAGCTTCCAGTGTTTATGAATACGATCCTTGCATCTCAACCAGACTGGACTATTTGCTTTTTGCAACTGTGTTCAGGGTTTGTTGTTCCACGTGGCCTGTGTCTTGACTATTTTTTAACCGATTGTTCTTCCAAATCCTGGCTTTGACTTGGCACTTATTCTCAAAGCTAAGCCAGAGTCCATTTTTCCTGATGAGCATTTCTCTGTAAGATAGTCTCTGCTCTCTCTAAATTCAATAAATCTCAATCATCCCATGGTATTATAATAGTCTCTCAGCTGTCTGGTAATGTCCTCCAGGACGAGAATAGTATTGCTGACTCTAAGAAATGTCTGGAACAGAACTGTCCTGCATGCCTCAGGAAAAAAAAATCCATTCTTCCTTTGCTAACTTACTGTTCATAGCTGTTAATGTGTATACCAATAAATTTTTAATTTAATTTTTTTAGATTTATTTTATGTGTTTGAATGTTTACCTGCATGTATGTATGTGTACTATGTGTATGTCTGGTCCTCAGAGGTCAGAAGCGGGTGTCAGGTTCGTTGAAACTAGAATGAAACATGTTTGTGAGCTCCTATGTGAGTGCTAAGAACTAAACCAGGGTCCTCTGCAGGAGCAACAAGTGCTCTTAGCTGATGAGCCATCTCTCCATCCCTCCAATGAACTCTGTAAAAGGTTTCCTCTCTTCCTTCCTTTGCTCTGTGCACCCAGCATGGTGCACATCTGGAAGGCAAAGAACACTTTTCAGGAGCCAGTTCACCTACCACGTGGGACCTAGGAATTAGATCCAGGTCACCAGACTTGATGGCCAGCACATTTACCTGAGGCACCATCGTGCTGGCCCTCAAATTAACTCTTAAGAGGTCAGCATCTCTCTCTACGGGGGTGTGAGGGTACACCATGTCGTATAGTCACATGCATACTATTTAGCCTATGCCTACATCCTTATGTTTCCAAAACTATTTTTTTCCTATTTGTGAGCATAGCTTTCTAAGATATCTTTATTCTGTGAGCATTAGGGACTCGGCTACTGGTTTTTCCAGCCTCAAGGAAGAAAACAATGCTTTGCACTGTTTTGTACTTGACTCACCTGGACTAGACGAGGATGGATGGGAAAGATGTTGAGTACAAAAATGTGTAAGACTAGATAGTCTTTTCAGGCCTTCCGATATTGTGTCAGAGTCTGGGACCTGGAGTAGTGCATCCCCCTAAAGAGGAACAGGTGCCCTATATAGGGGCATGATAGTCTATGCAGTATAAGAGGGGTCGAGGATGATATCCAGGGAATACTGGACGAGGATTTAGGGTTTGAAAGGAAAGACAGTGAGGGGAGGAAACAGAATAATTAAGCAACTCGAGGACCTGAGGAGTTTGCAGACATAAAATTAAAGTCAGCACAGAAAATGTATCTATACTTTGTAGTGGAGAGACTGGTTATTCAGGCATGAGATGTCTTTATATTCCCAAGGTCTTACATAGGACCTCGCATAGGGGCCTCTTCCTAAAAGATATTCAATGATAAAAATAACCATTCCTCTTAATTAAAAAAAGTCAATCGACCAAATTATAAATTCCATACTATCATCATTCAAAATTATAATTAGTATGTTTTTTTCCTAGTACAAATAATACAGTAAACATATTCATAAAAACAGCCTTTTCTGTTTAATTATCTTTTGGTTGATAGTTGTTTATGTTTGTGATATACAATATGATGTTTTGAAACATGTATTATTATAGAATGACTAAATCAAGCTAATTAAAAAGTTAATCACACCTATAGATTTTTGTGTGTATGGTCAGAAAATAGTCTATATTCATTATATAAAAGTATATAATACACTGTTAAACGCTGTAGTCTAAAGCTATAGTTAAAACTGTTCTGTATAATAAATCCCCAGAACTTACAAAATAAACTTTTTATGTTAATTGAAATGGAAGAGAGGTAGTTTTGACCAAAACATAAGAGATTATCTGTGGACTAGAGTTGAAATGCCGTTCTTTATCATCAGGGAGGGCCGAGCGTTCATGAATAGTAACAAGTACAATGGAATAGAATGGAGACCGTAAGCACCGGCTTATCAGGAGGACCAGCAATGGAGGCGAGTGGAAGTCCCTGGTAACACTGGGCCATTTCAACTCAGACAGTACACTGAAGTGATTTGGGGACGGAGTAGAGTGAGTTTTAAGGAGCAAAGTCTTGGGTTCATGTCAATAGCGACAACTAAATGCCAATGGCTTTATTTTTTCATTTAGCTTTTGGCTAAAAATAGAATTGAGAATAGCCAATTTAAACAGCACATTTGGATTCCAGGAGGGACCCGGACTGATGACATTTCATTAGGTTGTTGCCTATAAAGTCTTCAGTGCCTTTCATCTGAAGAGTTTTTAAAATATGGCTCTGAACACTTGAGCTGCTTATACTAAGGAAATGGGGGACAGTGCTTTTACCATATGGCTATCTGTAATTACCTAATATTTATATTTTGTATTATTCATTTCTCAGAAATGTGGTGTGTGCATGTGGGTGTGCACATACACACATATGAATTTAGGTCAGGAAAATACTTTTGGTTGACTTCTGCCACAGTGATTGAACTTTTATGTAGCCCACAGGGGCCACATGATCTGACTCTGCTGCTCAGTTCTACACCCCTTGACCCTCTACATCATGACCTTTCAATACACTGACCACTCTTCCTCAACACCTCTGCTCACGGGTGTCTTATGGCCAAGAACACTGCTCCTGCCTTTCTTCCCTTTATGCCCTTGGGGTTCAGCTAATCATTCATTGATGCACTGTCCCCTCAGGTCACAGCAATTGCTGATTGGTGGGAGACAGGAGCACCTCGGTGGTGCAGTCTTGGGTTTTTATGCTGGAATTCACGTGTGTCTATTTCCCACTACCAATAAATTGCTTTGTTGGAATCTGTCCGTTTCTCAGCATCATGGTTTCTGATGCCCCTAGTCTTCATGATCTCAATGTCAACCTCCTCAGTCTACTGTATCTCCTAGCTTCTCTCCCTGATGATTTTAAAATCAGTTTATGCCATGCTGGGAACTTCCATGTTGTGTTCAAAGAACAATCTCTCATGAGTGATTCTTGTAACACCTAAAGGGTAACCTCATTTCTTTATTTCAGATGTAGAATTTTTACTAGAAAGGGGGAAATTTGTTTCAGAACCTCTGTTCTGAGAAAAAGAAAAACACAAACTTCTTCACACTAAAAACCTGAGTCCTAAGGTAACATCCAACTTATTTCTGCAATTTAAAAGTCAGAAAGATGTTTGCTTTTTCCAATGGGTTCATTGAGTTAGATTTTTGCTAACATTTAAAGAAATGTTATAAAATTCTATTTTAAACCAAAGCTTGAGTCATTTCCACCTTGCAAAACTGAGAAATTTCAATAATATGAGACCAGTAGGAAATGCCAAGATGCCAAGTCTCAGACTTTCTATTTCTTACCTACAAGAATACTAATGCTACATTCACCAAAATTACAGTAGCTGTTAGTAATAAGATACTCCCATACCACATTTGTGTGCGACCTGAAATTCTACATTTTATTAATATTTTAAAAATATTTCAGACATTTAAAGTATTTTAATTTTTGCTATGAAAAAGAAACAAGAGCAGATGTCGAAATAGCAATAACCCAAATAGGAATTTACTACCATAAGCACATGAAACTCGACTGTAACATTTGGAACCTGAGGGCAATGTGTATATCAAATGCCACTTTAATTGTAAGTATACACAACACTAAAATGAATCTTTCTAGATCTGATTAAGTGGGGGATGAATAAATAAATAATTAATATGGATTAAAATATAGTCTTAAAACTAAAATAACTAGAGAGTACAAAAACAAATCAGTGCTTCAGCTTACACTGACTATAGTTACTGCTAAGAATGCCAGTGCTTGTTGGACTGGTTTTGCAAAAAACTCCTTTATCCTAAACAAATTGGGCTTATTACGTGTTAAGATAATTATTGATATAACCTTAGTCAAAAGAAAGCGTTCCCAATTCTTTGTTTATGTGCTGTAACAGAATACCACAGACTAAATAAAGTTTAGCCCAGAATTCATTATGTTTCTTTCACACCAGTAAGATGGGGCTCCTCTACTGTAGAGTTAATGGACAATGGATTTTCTGCAACTCCCTTAAGTCTCACGGCCCATTAGGCCTTAATATACGAAGTCACTGGTTTATGCCCTTTGATGTTTTAGCCACTTCTACTAGCCCATGGAGGACTTTTTAATGCTGTGAAATGTCAAGATATACACATCAACGCTGGGTATTTATGACCTAACTATAAATAATTCATGAAGATATGCAGGAATGGCTGAAAACCAATGGCACAGGAATCCATTTGTTCTCACTCTACCTCATGTTTTTATTTGATATTTTTTTAAAAAAAGAAATGGTCAGGTTTATTTAAGGCTGTTTTGTGGCTTGTTGATGATTTTTTTTCATGAATGATGGCAATGTTTCATTGTTATCGAGTATTTCCCATTTACTCCTTACAGCAATGTTTTCACAGTGGTGGTGTTTAGTCTTGCACATGCAGGGTTTCTTGTAATATCAGGGGTGTGTTTTCTGTGCTCTGTAAGAAGGACTTTGATTGTTTCAACTTCTACTTGGTGGAGGGAACTTATTTTATAGCTAAATTGGAGTGACTTGTATATAAAAGAGGAAGGAGCAGCCAACCCTTTGGACAGGTAACCGAATAGAGTGGGGTGCACAAAAGGAAGAGAAATGAGTGTTGATAATGTCCACAGCCTGGTGACGTCTTCCTTTAAAAACCAACCAACCAAACCACGGTGTGTTTTTTAGAATTACAAAGAGCTACAAGTTTTCTAATGGGTTTTCAACTTTCCTATGTGCCTGGAACTTGGTTGAATGCTGGAAAGAACTCATCTGTGCTTCTAAATCTCTGATTGATTAGTTAAAAGACATTTAACTTAGAAGTTTATTTGATATTCCCAAATTATTGAACACATTACCTTTATTTGTTTCCCAAAATTATAGTTCTAGGAAACGATAATTCCAAGAATTTCTACAAAAGGCCTAGGAGGTAATTAGATGTATACACATATGAAAATTTCAAATGTGTGTATATATTCCATGATAGGAAATAAAGGAGAGTTGTGGGTAAGGTCTTTTTTCCCCATATTATATAAATTATGTATAAATGTTTTTAAAAATGATTTTGGGCTCATCAGCTTTATTTTTTGTGCATTCAATTTGTTTTTTTTAAATTTTATTTTATAATTTAATTTAATTTTACATATCAGCCACGGATTCCCTTGTTCCCTCCCCCCCCCCCTTCCCCCCAGCCCACCCCCCTTTCCCGTGTCCTCCAGGGCAAAGACTCCCCTGAGGATTGAGTTCAACTTGGTAGATTCAGTCCAAGCAGGTCCAGTCCCCTCTTCCCAGGCTGAGCCAAGTGTCCCTGTATAAGCCCCAGGTTCCAAACAGCCAGCTCAGTGCATTCAATTTGTAAAGAATAACAGTTCTCAAACTTGCGTATGCATCATAATCATCCAAACAGTTTCTGATTCAGCTGGTCTAATATTTCTTACAAGTTCCTAGGTCACACTGATTCTCTATTTAGAGACTACACTTTCAGAATCCTGGTATGGAACCCATCCCAGCTAAGAGGAGAACCCACTGCCAGCTTTCGTACTTATGTAGCAACAGGAGGTAAACAAATCTACACAGGTTTTCATGAAAAGTAAACAAATCTACATAGGCTTTCATGAAAAGTAAACAAATCTACATAGGCTTTCATGAAAGCCAAGCCGAGAAAGGACGGAAGGAAGGGGAATAGATTTTGTTAATTTCCGTTGCCTATTGATGTCTTCCTAAACACTAACAATAAAACATGTATTTTGGAAACTACAAAAGAATCCACAAGTTTTCTAAATGGTACAAAAATGTGTCACACAACTGGCTTTGACATTCTGTCTTTTAGTTTCTCACCTGTATTTGGCAATTCAATCGATCAAGAAATGTTTTTTGTGATTTGCTTACTGAAGGGGCTTTTTTTTGTCTATCTTTTCTTTTTGCTGCATTTTAAAAGTCTGTCTACAGTGGCTATACTTTTATTGACTCTATTAGTCATGGCACACTCAAATAATTTACCTAGTTCTTGGCACAATATTCTGGAATCCAGTCATTGCATTCAAAGAAGTCACTAATGCCAAGTATCTAGTAGTTATAGAAAGGGGAAATTGAAAATTGGATCAGCAAATCTACATGTGCCGTGCACTGCTTTGACAGAATACTGGAGACTTGGTAAGTATCAATAATCAGAAATACATCAGCTCCCAGTTCTCAGGTTGGGAAGTTCTGCCTTAAGGCACTGCTGTGTAGATGGGCCTTATCACAGTCAATCCACGTGAGTCTATTAAATGGGTACAGAATTTATTAAGATATAATTGAGGAAATACACTCACGAATACAAAATGGAGTAGACAACTGAAGTCGTACTCTGATCTGATGGTGAGTGAATCCATCTCGCAGGCAGAAGCCAGGAGAAGGGGCATGTGACCCTTCTCCAACTTCTTGTAAGAGGTCCAGTACAAAGGCAGGAAGTACTACCTCCTTTGGGCCATATAGCCCAAGGTCATGGGCAGAGCAAATGCCACTACAGGGCCGCCTTGCTGTATGGTCACCTGTGAGACTGTGAGAGGGTGCCAGAGTAGGAGATGGCAGAGCTCACCTTTGGATAGTGGTATTATTGCAATCTAATAGGAGTTAATCTCCTACTAGGTCCCACACCCTGAAACGTTTCCATTGGGGCCTAGGTTTCTGCATGTATTTCCCAGGAGGCAAAATTGATCAATCCATATCCTTCTTTAAGACCAAGGTAAGCCATTTGAAAACTGCCCTCATGAACACACGAACATATGGCAAATAAATGGTTGTTGATCGCACACATTTATCATTCACCCCTTCTCTAAACTAGCATTGTCCAGACTAAAGAGCAGTTTTAGTAGAGTCAGATCAATGTCTTATGTGCAAGTGCGAAGATATGCATCTCAGGATGGGTGGGCTCCGTTAGAATGATAGGCTGTTGACTTAGTAAGTCGACTATGAAAAGTAATTGTCCTCCCTGGCTCTTAACTGCATTGTACTGTAGCCCATGAAGCTACTTCTCCCTTGGTAGAACTATTAGCATGGTCCAATGGTACTGAGATGTCAGCACTGGATGGTGCAGCCTGTCAATCAATCCTCCAGCATCACCAGACGGTGAAGTCTTGGCCTGAGCAGTCAGTACACTGGGGATTCTGACCTAGGTGGAAACTGTGGCTATTTTAGCTGAAGTGGGGCCCATTTTCACCACAGCTGGGCAAACATAGAAAGTGTTCCATTAGGAGGAAAATGTTTTCCCCTCAGACTGTGGACATTGCTGAATTCAAACATTATAAATTTAATAGCAAACATCTTCTGGATATCTTCTGGTGTCTTTAATGTTCTAATAAATAACAGGCTGTCTCATTGGAGTCATGCCCTGTGGGAATCGCTCAGGGATATTTGTGTGAGCAGAGCTATCCAGGTGAACAAGGGCGTGTTCCGTAAATTCTGAGAACTCATGTTGCCTGTGGGAACCCATGCTTCATCTGCCCACTCACCATATGCTGTCCTGGGGAGAGAGTGTGCTATTCTGTCCTGGAACAGGGATCATGAGACACTGTAGCTTGTGATGCTTGCAAACAGATCATCATGGGTGAGTAAATTCAAATTTGAGTTTATTTAAAGGTCCAGTTTGCTGGCACTGGGGCTGTTCATGAGGCTCATGGGACTTCTATCACAATTTCTTTTCTCTAATTTTTACAGTGTCAGTTTTCTTTAGAGTTATGAAAATCTTTCTTTACATGTTCGTTGTAGCCAGTATTTTTCTTAGGCTTTCAGATTTATATTTGTAAATCACATGTAATGATGTTTTGCGGCTGTCTCTGGAACCATGTGCTGTTGTTAATTCTTCTCCTGAACACTGTGAACTCTAACTTCACTGTCCTTGTTTATATCTCTGCTTCAACATGTGTTTCATATATATGGCGAAATAGTTCCATTGGTAAGTTAGGGTTCACAGTGTCCAAAGTGTTTGTCCTGATCTATACTGTGCCAGGATCCCTGCCACCAGTGTCCTTCAACTTTAAAATTAGGAATTTTGCCTAACAACAATTCTGGGAATGTTTGTAATGACAATTTTGTATATAGACAGACAGACAGACACACACACACATACATACACACACGGACATACTCATACACACAGAGACACAGACACACACAGACACACACACACACACACACACACACACACACACACACACACACATCCCATAGAGGTAATGTAATTCCTTCCACCCACCCACCTCTTTCTGGTGTAGTCTCATGCCATAGCAGAACAGACCTTGTCTTCTTCATCTTCCTAACCACTTTAGTTAAATTCTGCTGCTCGTGGAAGAAGGTCGGTCGAGAATCTGGCCACTACAGAACTGGTAGAAGCAGTTTAAATGACATGGGATATTGTTTAATAGTTACATTAAATCTTCTTACTCCTTACAGTATTGAATTAAAATTACCCTTTTGTCTTTATGAAAAACTTCTACCAGGGAGTTGGAGAGATGGTTCAGTGGTTAAGAACACGTGCTACTCTTGCAGGGGACGTTATTTTGATTCTCAGCAACCACATGGTGGCTCACAACTGTCTGTTAACGCCAGTTCTAGGAGATCTGACATCCTCTTCTGGCATCTGTGGGCACCAGGTACACATATACGTACATGTAGGCAAAACACTCAGAAAATAGAAGTGAACAAACCTTTCAAAATTTCCCATTAGTATCCCTGGCCTTTGGGTTGTTGTTATTGGAGGAAGGTCCTGCCCTCCACTACATAGGAGCAGAAACAAGTGAACAATTGTCTCATATCCTTTGCCTTCCTAGTCACTCTGTGGCAACTGCAGAAAACTAGCTAAAACCGTTAACACACATAAAAACAGAACAGGGAGTCATTTGAGCACCAAGATTTTATTCCACAATCTGTCTTACACTCCTAAAAAAATCAAGGCAAATGGTAAACTATTGCCAAGGCTTAAGTTAACATTATGGTTTGTATATCTTAGCATAAGAATTTAGTGGAATGCAATCTATGCCTTCAACTATGTTTTTGGAAGCTTTTGAATATGCTGCCACACATTTGCTCAATATGAAAACTTAAGATGGGATGTCTTGATAGCTCCTTAATATGTTATGTAATAGTAAGACATTGGAATGTTTTAACAGAGTGCATTTGAAACTTAGTGTTCTCTGAGAAAAACTTGATTCAGTGTGTGTGTGTGTGTGTGTGTGTGTGTGTGTACACACACGTGCGTACACACACTGAATAATAAATGACATGAGGACTACTAAAGCTAACTCCACCAGTGCTGTAAAGGCCACACGCTTGAATGTCTTTCTATCAGAAGGAGTCTGTACGATGTGGCTGCAGAGCTCAGGAAGGCGCTCTCCCATCATACAGTGGCTCAATGGCATGCCAGAACAGGACTTCAGTCTGTCTGCATGCGTAGGTAATTTGTTCTGTTTTACTGCTGAATCATTATATGAATGAGCCATGGTTTGTTTGTCCACAGCCACTGATGGATGTTTGGGTTTGTTTCCAGTTGAACGTTGCTTTGAATGTTCTCATACGTGTTTCACACAGACATGTTTTCATCTGTCCTGTGTGCAATGGCTGGGAATGAAATTTCTGGGTTCTTTGGTGACTTTCCAAGCCTTCTCCAGTTACACACTTACCACTCACAATCTAGAAGTATGAGACTTCCAAATTCTGCCTGACATATTATTACTTTACTGTTGTTTTGATTTTAGCCATTCCACATCATTGTGGCTTTAGTTTTTGTTTCCCTTTGATTAACCATACTGACCAAGAATTGGTAAATTATAACTTGCACATAATGGAACAATACACAGCTCTGTCTGCTTGACTTGTATGATGACTACAGCTTCTCTCTCTCTGTGTATGTGTGTGGTGTATGCATATGTAGCACATGCATGTGTGTGTGCGGTACCCATGTGTGTACACATGTCTAGGGTGGAGGATATTATCTATAGCTTTTGTGTGTGTGTGTGTGTGTGTGTGTGTGTGTGTCTGTCTGTCTGTCTGTCTGTGTCTGTGTGTGCGGTACCCATGTGTGTACACATATCTAGGCTGGAGGATGATATCTACAGTTTCTGTGTGTGTGTATGTGTCTGTCTGTCTATGTGTGTGGTGTATGTGTAAGTGTGATATATGCATGTGTATGTGTGTGGTACCCATGTATGTACACATATCTAGGTTGGAGGATGATATCTATAGCTTTTCTCTCTCTCTCTCTCTCTCTCTCTCTCTCTCTCTCTCTCTCTCTCT
>CABHPP010149782.1:0-45461 GCA_902168425.1 Peromyscus attwateri
CAGCGATGACTAAGAAAGCATGCATCATCCAGTGGAACGCCAGTAAAGGGACAGAGCTCCTTAGAGAAATGGCTGGCTCTAGGGCTGGAGCTGGGAGTTTCCAAGGTGAGCCTGCAGCATCTTGTAGGGACAGACAGACAGTGCTGCAGCATACACATATACACACAATTGTGGGTGCACAGCAAAGGGGAAGCAGGAGTCAAGGGGAAGGGTGGAAACAATCTGAACATCACAGTAATGAAGGTAGCATGGGGTTGTAATGCAAAGAACAGAATAAATACGCACGAGTGTGTGCTGATATAAAAAGGTGATTGGAGGGCCGGGCACTGGTGGTGCACGCCTTTAATCCCAGCACTCGAGAGGCAGAAGCAGGCAGATCTCTGTGAGTTCGAGGCCAGCCTGGTCTACAGAGCGAGATCCAGATCCAGGACAGGCACCAACACTACACAGAGAAACCCTGTCTAGAAAAAGAAAAAAAAAAAAGGTGATTGGAGGAACTGACAAAATACATCTGCAAAAACTAACAGACGATCCCACACCTTAGGTATAGACTGTGCAAGTGATCTCATCAGAGAAGTACTATGTGGAAGCGGGGAAGAGTGACCTTGCAGGGGCAAAGGCTGACAGGAACCACCTCAGCCACTTGGCCAAGATGGGCATTAGCAGTAAGGGGCCAGTTCATTACAGTTATGTGCCTTTGATATGATGTGTGGAAGGTAACTCTTTCCTTCCATGGTCATTCTCTCGAAGCACTTAACCCCCACCCAATCCTACAGACAGAATCAGACAAACCCCAAGGAGGGAGTCTACTAAATACAACATGAGCCTTTTGTTGAATGAATAGACAAATGTTAGCTTTTATTTCAAAGAATACATTCCTGTGTTTCCAGATTGGACAGTGAATGCCTGAGCAATGGGACAGGACCCCATCTCTGAGCACATGTACCAGCTGCCAGGCAAGGGGAGTGGCAGTCTCTCCCCTCTGCTCTTTTTTGCAAAGGGACAAGAGGACATTCAGGGGAGAAATGTCAAAAGAGCCTCTTGTGCTCATTTCTTCCATCTCATATTGCAGAATCCACACCTTGCGCATTCTGTACTCATTAAATGTAGGGCCTTAGAAATCACCATTGCAATGCAAGGGGAGGGAGTAATCAAACTAATTCAGGTCCCCAGTTACAACCAAGTCTACAATGATCTTTCTCAGCAGGGTACAATGCTTTCTGATGGTCGTCACACTGTAGCTGTCTCCTGAAAGTTTTCATGTCTGACACAAATCCACATGATCTGTCACCACGCCAGGTGTCTTTGTACCACATGTTTAGTTAACTGACTTTTCAGTTTCCTAATGAGAAGCTCATCAAATCAGTAAGCTCACGTGGTCTACGTGAATTTCTGCTGCAACAAGCCTTCCCGATGAGGAGTGAAAATTGAACAATAAAGGTAAGTGGTAAGAAATACAAGACAAGATCAAAGGCCTCTGAGCCAGCATAGATGATCTCAACAACAACAACAACAACAACAACAACAAAGTTAATTATCTGTGTTGAGAGGGGTCCTCTTCGGACACCTGTATAATAAGCCAGTCCTCGGGGCTCTTTTGTTTGACTTCTGTCCCATGTGGTCCTGGAGCATCTTCCACTGGCCTGCATCTGGCACTGTCTTACAAGGAGCCAGAACCAGGAGTAAGATCATGCCATTCTATAGGAAGAAGGAAAAGCTGTTTTCCAGGATTACCTGCTGTGCTGGTTCAGCTCTTCCAAGCAATGCACAAATACTTGTGGACCCATACCTGCTATGCGCAAAGTGCCCGTTATTGTAGGAAAGAAGAAAGGAGAGAGAAAGCCAGAACTTCAAACTTAAATCTCACGATCTCCAAAGAAGTTTACAATCTGCTTGGGGTGGGGTGGGGGTTTGTTTTCCTGTGGCCACAGGTGAGCTTGCCTGGAGTGCATGCTTCCAGTGGGGTGGAGAAGGAACTAACCCTGTGCTGTGGCCAGGCTGTGGGAGGCAGGGAGGAACACCAGGGCAGCCTACAGCCATCTCATTTTTACCTCCATCCCTGGGTTCCAGGCCATTCCAGGGACCACCCAGATGCTCTAAATTTGGATGACTCGGGCCAATTCTGAGAACCTCGTGTTCAAGTATTTTAGAAGGTGGGTTTTCATAAAGTGTTGGCTCAACTTCCATGACCTGGGAGAGACGTTTTAGGAAACACTAGTAATTCTTTTTTTTGTGAAAGAATATGACCCAACAAGTAGAATATAGCTAAGGTGGGGACAGCATAATTACCAACCAATTTTGTGGAATAAGCAAGTTACACATCTCTTGTCTGATGTAGGATAAGGCAAGCTCTGTAAAGCCCGGTCCCTAAATGGCTTCCAACATTTCCAGCCCCGTAGCCCCCACACCACCCTCTGCGTTTTCTCTCACTTTCCCCTACCCTGTCTGTGACAGCAGACGCAGTGGGGTCTCTCAGCGACCCCAGACCAGAGGGAAATCCACTTCACTTCCCTGGAGGAGGCTTGAAGGGATTCAGGTGACTAATAAAAGCAACACTTGTGACTCCTAAGTGGCCATTAATGAATAAAGAACCCCCAGGCTGCACTGGAGGAGAGGGTGCCCAAAGGGTCCACAAAGGAGGATGAAAATAAGCCAGCTGCCTCCTTAACGCTGCTACTAACAGAAGCAACTCGCTGCTGGCGCAAGGCCCACTCGCCCAAAGCCTGCTCCCTTGGCGTTCTGGTCCAGTGTCCAGTCCCAGCAAGGCCTCAGCGGGCAACTCTTCCCTGCCCTTGTTGGGACCTGGCTGAGCTTGCCCATCGCGGTCCACGCTCCACCCACATCCACGAGAAGGGACATGCCTGGCGCTTAGGCTGGTACCTCTCCTAGGGGACACTTGTCGTGGTCCCTGACCCCAGAGGAAGGGTCTCACCTGAGTCCTCTAATCTACGCCCCCTAAGACGGACCCGCCCTGATCCTCTAACCCTATAAGGAAGTCCCCCCTGCTCCCTGATCCACAAAAGGGGACCCGCCCCGCGCCCCCAGCCCGGAGGGAGGGCGGTGCGCACCTCGGCTGGCTGGCACGACGCGTGCCCGCGCTCCTCTCCCGCAGCCCTCCCGTGCGGCGTCAGGCAGAGGCGGGGTAGGGCGCGGTTAAAAGAAGCCGCAGGTGGAAACCGGGGCTCCACCCGCACAGTCCTCGATTCCGTTCCCGCTGAGAACCGTGGGCGCCGGATCCGACCTGCGCGCCGGACCGGAGCTGTGGACACCGCTGCAAGCCGGGAGCGGGATCCCACCGAGCAGGTAAGCGCGAGTGGGAGAATTTCCTCTGAGAAGCCCGACTGGGTGAAGGAAGTGGACTGTCCCCTTCCTCGCCATATTTGCCTCTGTGGGGCGCGGGAGTAGCGACAGTCCCCAGGTGGCCTGGTGGCCACAGGCGGAGTCTTGACTGTGTGGTGGGTTCCCGCACCCGGGCTGCCCGCATCCTTATCTGCCTCCCATCGGCATCCCGGAGCCTTTGCGTGCCCCCAGCGGGCTAGAACCGCTGCGGGGTGGTTATCATTCCCACCGTCCCCTCCCCCGCGCGCTGCTCCAGAAACTGGGATCAACTTGTTTGACTTCTGCACACATCGTGCCCCTCTGACTTGCACAACAGGTTTTTAGAAATACATCAAGTTGTGTAAAGTGACCAAAGTCCGGACTGAGTCCTCGGTTTTGGGTTGTCTTTGATTTGGAGGTCATCGACCTGTTCCACTTGGGTTTGGGGAGCGGAAATGCAGAGCAAAAGAATGATGTTTAAGTTCAGTCCGACCCCGAGACTTGGAGCAATGGATAAGTTTTGGACAGAAACGTTCATCCAGGTTGCATGATTAAGACTCGGGAACTTATGAAACGAAGATGACAGTAGTGTGCACAACAGTAATTAAAAGTAATTGGTGACACATCTGATTAAAAAGTTCAGACACGGGTAGTATTTCCTTGTCGGGTGAACGAGCCTCATCCCAGGTGTTAGCCTGGTTTTTGCAGACTTGGGCTCCCTTCTCTTCCTGGGGACCGGGCCTCGGGTCTCAGAGAGTGTGGCCTTCATCTAGCTGTGGACACTGGAAGGGCTATGGATGTACAGCCGAGGTAAGGGACACCAACCAAGCGACTTTAGTCAGTTTGTGCCTGCAGCCTTGTTTTCCTTCAAGTAGACTTTATGCTTTCTCTGCCCCAGTTCCAGCAGAATCTAACCAGTGTTCTAGAAGAAAACGTCCTGTCCTGGTGCAGTTTCCTTAGAAGTGCAGGATACTGCTCAGAACTGCCCCTGTAGAGAGCTTTGTCAGCTCCTTGGATCCAGCAGAGTCTGTGGGGGGTGTTGTCTGAACAGTGCCAAGGAGGGGAGGTGGTGATGGAGAGAGCCGCCCGCTGGGGTGCTAGCCTGTCACTGGGGTGTGAAGGGTTCTCATTCACCTCACCACTGTCACTGAGACCCAGAAGACTGGCCCATCCACCTGGGTCACTGGTGGCTGTTGTTAAAGGTAAATTCCCATAGTGACTTTTTTCTTTTTCTTTTTTCTCCTTTGCACTGTAAGAGAAGGAAAAGAACTGGGTAGGGTCTTTCAACAATTTCAGCAATAGAAAGAAAATTCTGACTTGCACATCCTCACCATGCAGTTCTGATTCAGTCTAAAAATTCCAGAGACTATAAGTTTGGGTGTATTGGTTAAGTGGAATATAATTATGGGGAAAGTTGTTTTCAACCCAAATTTCTTGGCCCATTAGGACATAATTTTGCATTGTCCTAACTAGGATTTTCAGGAGCTATTGCTTGATCTGGGAGAGTGGAACTGGACCCCGGAAGCCTCCCCCACTCTACCCCCTAGAGTCATTTAATTGTAATGGAACCTAAATGAAATGTTTGGAGAGGGGCGAGCTTTGCTTGGAGCAGGCAACTGCTAAGAAGGCCTATAAAGGGTGTTGGACTTAATGAGAATATGTTTTGTAACTCAAATGGAATAAGAGACATCATTTTGTAGCTTGTCCATTCTTACATTTAAAGGCATAGCAAAAGTTTCATTCGTACTGAGTTGATGTTGACAAAGTATATGAATCCTAAACCTGATGCCATCACTAGTCACTGTTTTGAAATCACAGCTCCTGATGGTTTGCATCATTAAATTTCAAACTCGACTATCAGGTTGTCTCTTGGGTCATCTGATATTTCTGGAGACTTCTTGGTGAAAGAAAGGCTTTTGAGATTTGTTTTTAACTCTGGGATCGGGAGGTTGGCTGTACCCAGCTTCTCAAACTCTTTGCCACTCTTTGCGTACTTGAAATTGGGTTTGAGGTTTGGGATAGAGTATATCATCATCATCATCATCACTATTTTTATGATGATTACAGGGAAATAAGCCTACACTGGAGAATGCCTTCGATGGGGTGGAAGAACACAGAGCATAGGAAACTAACAGTACCCAAATTTACCCTTTAATGGATCTGGTGATCAAGGAAAGCTACCCATAAAGTTCATCCAGTGAACTTGCACAGAATTTGAACGAATATGGCAACAATGATGTTTTTTTCCATTCAACAGGTAACATTCCCACTGCCATCCATAAACAGAGCAGCATTGAGGTGCCTCATCATTGCGCTCCTAACTTCCAGAGGAGTAGGAGGAAGAGCCAGAAGTCCTTGCAGAGGGATTTCACCTTGGCTTTTGAGCTGGACACACTGGGAGTCCTTGGGAATAAGACTCAGGTTTGTGAGTTTCGTTTGGACCTGGTTATCTTGTATCCTCAATTCTACAGACCTCACATGGGCCTTGTAAGGAGTGTGCTTTCCTCTTGGATCTATTAAGTAATCATCAAGTGATTTTCTTTTTCAAAGTGTACTGTAGATTGATCTAGAAAAAGAAAGCTCTTTCTGTGTGCTGAGGGATTTGGTTTGGGTTCTGTTCAACTCTAATAAAACTGTCCTCAACCTTCAAATACCAGAAGCTTCAAAAGCCAGTTATTATGACATATACCTGTAAATCTCAGCCCTCAAGAAGCTGAGGCAGGGGGATTATTATGAGCTTAAGGTCACCCTAGGAATACAAGGCCAGTCAGATACACACAGCAAGACCTTGTCTCAAAACAAAATTGTAAAATTGATCACGAAATTTCATCACTGCTGGAACAAAAGTAGACCCAGCTTTTTTGAAATGTGAAAGGGGAGAATGAATGTGCTTCGTAACAGTATGTCTCAAAAGTTAGCTCGTGGATGTATTTTAGAGTTACATATTTATGGCTGGAAGTATAATATCAAGAATTAGTATAGAATTGTGCCCTGTAATTAAATACATCACAGAAATAGATGTAATGTGTCTTCTTAAGCCTAAATGCAACCACATTCTTGTAAGGTGACATCTGTGGAGCTAAGCTTTATCTATTTATTTGTTCCTTATAGGCAAGCCAGGAAGCTGTCAGATTAAACAAACTTCTCTGGTATACAAAGAAAGAGTTAATAGCTTGGTTTGCACTGAAAAGCCTCCTCCCATCAGCTCAGCCCCTTGAAGCACGGAACAAAAGTGGGGTTTTGCTTACTGCAAGTAGCCAAGGGTTCTGGTGGCTGTAGTCATCTGAGAAATTTCTTGTGAATTAGTGACCATTTCTCACATGGTGGGTACTTCTACTCCTCTCCAACCAAAGCAGTTAAGGAAGATGCCTCAAGGTCATGGGTTCCTACAAGAAGATGGGGTGCAGGAACTTCCTAGGACCTGTCTTCATCCCGCCTCCCACTGGCTGAGGTACCTCTGTCCACTGATAAGGCAGGCCAAAGGGCAAGTCCTTTAATCTTTAGTAGCCCAACACCTCCACCCCTCAGGCACTCCTTGGGTGGGGAAGAGTCTCCCAGAAGCAGCCAGGTTTTCCCAGGAACTGAAGTCATGTATACAGAAGTGCAGGGCTCAGGAACCCCCAAACTGCCTATCACTCTGGACTGGCTCCTAATACTTACTTGTAAGGTGATCTCCACTTTCTTGCTTTTGGCCTGTGGAAAATGCTATGTAGGACAGATACCCAGGCTTTATGGAAGACACCCTCAGGAATGACATGGTCTAAACAAAGAATCTGCAAGAGCCATCTCACTGCTGTGGAAAGGGCTAACCCAAGTTCACCTCATGTCCTTGGTACAGCCACTTAGGGCCGGGATGAACTGTAGAGAGTGGTATTCTCGCCCATTTCTTCTGTTATAAACAAAAGGGTCTTTATTCCTTTTCAGGAAGACACCTCCTTGAATCGGGTAACCTGCTTTTTGCTGGATTGTCTTGAGTGACCAGTAGACTAAACATGCTAGAAATATTTGAATTTAACCTTGTTTTCCTTAGTGACTCAGACTGTTGTAGTCTTTTAAAGCAATGGTTCTCAACCCGTGGGTTGTGACCCCTTATGGGGTTGGAATGACTCTTTTGCAGGGTCGTTCCTAAGATATTCACATTAAGACCTAAGATATTTACAGTATGATTCATAACAGTAGCAAAATTACAGATATGAAGTAGCAATGAAAAAAATTTATGGTTGGGGGGTCAGCACAACATGAGGAGCTGTATTAAAGGGTGGCAGAAAGGCTGAGAACCACTGCTCTAGACTTTTGGATCCATTGTTGAGGCTGTTTTTCCTTCGTAGTTTTTGTCTGAAGTATTTGTTTGAGACAGGCTCTTGTAGCCCAGGTTGGCCGGGGGCTTCCAGTCCTTCTGTCCAGGTTCCCATGTGCTAGGATAGAGGCACACACCACCATGCATAGCTAAACTCATGGCTTTTAATATTAAAGTAAGTTAAGCATATTGAAAATTGAATATCTTCTATTCAGATGCAGTAGGTAGATAGAAAGAAAGTCTTCAGAATATTTAACTCAGAGGCCCAGGGTGGGGTTGGGGGCAAACAGTAAAGCTAGTGCCTCTATCTGTCCTGATTCTTGGGGTGTGGAACCAATATTCTTAGGAAGAAAATATGATCCCTCCACCGCCTCTGTGACCTCAGTCCCTCAGCATTCATTCAAGCTCTGTGGTTCTTTGACACCTCCCTCATCCATTCACTTCTTAGAAGTCAGGTGACCAGTGAGAAGGGATGTGATGGAGAGCTTACAGAGGAAGCAGCCCTCAGGGCCGCTCAAGCCCCATGGACTTGGCAGCCCTGGGTGGGGGGAGGGAAAGTTCAATAAACCTCATCCATGGGGCCAATTGTTGAGCAAACTACAGAGTGTTGTGCAGATTGGTCAACGAGAGAACATTTTAAAACCAACAATACCTCATGGGGGACGAGCTGTGGCAAAGTATGTGTGAATGGCAAGACTTCCACACTTATGCCTCCTCACAGGCCACATACTGACATGCCTCCAGGACATGGCAGCAACAGTCAGGGAAATTTAATATAGTGTCCTTCGGTGAGAACTAAAACTTCATTTTCATAATTCATTTTATTTAAGATGAAGGTTTTTGGTTTTATTTTTTATTTATTTTTTTTTTTGGTTTTTCGAGACAGGGTTTCTCTGTGTAGCTTTGCGCCTTTCCTGGAACTCACTTGGGAGACCAGGCTGGCCTTGAACTCACAGAGATCCACCTGCCTCTGCCTCCTGAGTGCTGGGATTAAAGGCGTGTGCCACCACCGCCCGGCCATTTTTTGTTGTTTTTTTTTTTTTAACCACGCAGATACTTACAGTGGGGAATGAAAATTTCTTTGGGGCACGGAATACATAGTAAATAAGAGAGAACAAGTTGTGGAGCTTCCGACTGTGGTTTCCCAGTGATCCATCCCTCTGCCTGACGGGACTCAGCTTGCCTCTGACCAAAGGCTTCCATAGCTTTACCAAGAGCCTGTTTCAATTTTTCAGACTCCTAGCTTTGTCTTAATGCTAAATACACAACCCTGCTTCTAAGTTCCAGATCAGCACAAGCTTTGAATCTTTCTGCTACAATTGCCAAGGCTGCTGGCCAGGTGCCCCACAGTCCAGACCCTCAAACTTTTTTGCCTTGGCCTCTTAGCTGATCCCCTTGTAAAATAAAAGACCCTCATTCAAGACTCTGACACCTACTTAGAGTCCCACAGGTGCCCCCAGAATGCCAGGATCTTCCTGGAACCATGGAGTGAGTATGTCTTCAGGGAGCCTGGACATTTGGTTCTTCTCGTGCAGCCTAAGTCATTTTTCCATAGTAATACAAAGACACTAAAGTCCTGCTGATAACAATGCTCCTCATACAGAGCACTGATACTCTTTAACTACAGTTATGACATATTATTAATGGAACTGTGAGGATGCAACTATGTTATTGACGTTATGAGATGACTACAAACATTAACTAGGATGTTGTCCTGTCATTGCCCAATTGCTACAAAATAACTGAAGAGTGTCATTTTAGACCTTTGCTGGAGGTTAAACAGAAAGTACCCTAGGTCAGGCCCCAGGGATACAGTTCAGCTGATAGAGTGCTCGCCTAGTACACACAGAGTTCTGGAGTTCCATCCCCAGCATCATGAACAAATAAATGGATACTTTTTATTGGTTGCCAATTAAAATTGTACTGTCTGGAGTGAGACATGGTGGTACATACCTGTAATCCCAACTCAGGAGGTGAAGGAAGGAGAATCAGGAGTCCTAGACCAGTCTGGGCTCCATGAGACTCTGTCTCAAAAGCAAAAACAACAACAGCAGAAGTTAACCATAGCCATATAATCCAAGGAATGTATCCACTACTTTTTTGTACATTGAGCACAAGTATCTCTCTTACCTTTTCACACTGTGGCTTTTTGACTTTTGTTTTCCCTTTTGGTTTTTGTTTTTACAGACTTAGGCCTCTCCGGTTACCTTTGGTCTGAATTGTCCCATCTCTCGGTGGCTTCAGGTTCCCCACCCTCACCTGCCTCTCATAACAATGGACACAGTTTTTGAGAAGCTTCATTCCTCCACTTTTGCAAATCCTTGAGGATGGAATTCAATTCCTCTTTTCTTTTTTATTAAAAAAGTTAAGATTTAACTCAGTCTAGGCTGAATTAAAATCATTGTGTACATTTGCACCTGTACTGGGGGTGAGCAAGCTCAGGTTCAGTGTGGCTACGAATCCAGATGTTCTGGTGACAGCCCTGTAGTCACAGCATGTGATCAGCTTTTGCAACTATGAACATTCTCATGTTCTGGCCCATGGCAAGGGGACGAATTCTTGAAACCAAATCATGGAAATTTCTAGCAGTACCCCTATCATGTCCGCTTCTATCCCCCCCCCCCCCCCCCGGTGTGCACCTCAGTTGCCATTGTCTGACCCAGCAGGACAGACAGCATCACACAAGGGTCAGATGATGTGATAGCTACTTGGTGAGCCCAAACTTGGTGACTTTCTGAGAAAAACATAGACTCTAACATTAGTCAAACCCAGGACAACCCAGGGGACATGGTGGGCAGTGTGAGGAGTGGCCAGCAATGCTGAGGGCAGGCTGTGGACTAGGCGTGGCTAGACCCTGACCATGGCTAACTTGGGAGAAAGTTGGACAGTGTTCCTCACCCGCTTCCAAAAGAAAGTGTCCTGAGACCAGCAGCAAAAGGACTTTGGTGACTCTTTCATCCCCTCCAAGTAGATGAAAACTTGCCTGACTGTCTTTGTTTCTAAAGATTTTCAGTGTCTGTCATTCATTACCCCCCCACACATACACACTTTAAAAAAAAAAAAAAAAAACAAGAGCATGCCAACCAATTCTTTCTTCTTGGTGATGTGGGATAAGAAGCAGCTATTTGAATTATAGTGAGAGTTGCCATAGAACAATGGTTCTCAACCTGTGGGTCTTGTCCCCTTGGGGTTTAAACGACCCTTTCACAGGGATCACCTAAGACCATCAGAAAACACAGATATTTACATTATGATTTGTAACAGTAGCAAAATTACAGTTATGAAGTAGCAACAAAATAATCTTATGGTTGGGGGTCACCATGCCATGAGGAACTGTATTTAAGGGTCGCAGCATTAGGAAGGCTGAGAATCACGGCTGTAGAGGAAAGAGGATCCTTTTCTCTCAGGTTGTCAAATCAGTCTTTTAGAAAGAAGGAACGTGCTGGGCTTCTGTGGCCCCTGGTGCAACGGGACCCGTAGTTTTGAGCAACAGCCAATACATGGCCTGCTTCCATCGGAGAACAAGGAAACAATTTGTGTCAAACCTTGTGATTCTCTTTTGGGGAAGATAGTTGAAGATATTAACTTTCCTGAGAGCACATGACAGCAGCAGATGGCCCATTCAAGCTAGAAATAAATGTACACTGTACAAGGTCAACTGACAGCATTGTTTCTTCTTAGTCTGCTAAGTAAACCATACTACGTCATTCTAATGAGTGATTTTTGCTGTTATTTTGTGGCTTGAATAAAATGCTTAATTACTAAAACCTATGGCAGAAGTTCTGAGTCCCTCAGGAAAACCACAATGATACAATGTGTGCATTTGCCTAGTGAAGAAAGGGAATTTGGGCATGAGTTTGTTTACCTGTGTTCTTGGGTTAATGACAAACACCACCTAATACACAACCTGTGTTCAATTGAACTTAGATAACTCATATTGCATGTGAAAGGCACAATTCTTATACTAAAAGTGAAATCAAGTACCTATTTACTGTGTCGCTCATTTATTAAAACTCCTCATGTAGTAAGGAAGTTGTCAGGTTGATGCTGCCTCGTAGGTGGAATACATAAAGTTCATCCACTGTTTGTGATTTGTGGTCAGAAATGAGAGAACATCTTTATAATGGCCGTTCCTTGTCAGAAAAGCACACAGCAGATAGCGGACTAGGCAGTTGAGACCTGCCTAGATTCACGTGACCTTGGAATTTCACTATGAGATTGGTTAATTCAGAGGTGCCTTCCACTAATTAGCTCTGCTCCTTTTTTGTCTGTTTAGGAATAAACCTGCACGATGGATTGGGGGACCCTGCACACTGTCATCGGTGGCGTGAACAAGCACTCCACCAGCATAGGGAAGGTGTGGATCACGGTCATCTTTATTTTCCGAGTCATGATCCTGGTGGTGGCGGCCCAGGAAGTATGGGGTGATGAGCAGGAGGACTTTGTGTGCAACACTCTGCAGCCAGGGTGCAAGAATGTCTGCTACGACCACTTCTTCCCGGTATCCCACATCCGGCTCTGGGCCCTGCAGCTCATCTTTGTGTCCACGCCAGCACTGCTGGTGGCCATGCATGTGGCCTACTACAGACACGAAACCGCCCGTAAGTTCATCCGTGGGGAGAAGAGGAACGAATTTAAAGACCTGGAGGACATCAAGCGGCAGAAGGTGCGCATCGAGGGCTCGCTGTGGTGGACATACACCAGCAGCATCTTCTTCCGCATCATCTTTGAAGCCGCCTTCATGTATGTGTTCTACTTCCTCTACAATGGGTACCACCTGCCCTGGGTACTGAAATGCGGCATTGATCCCTGCCCCAATCTTGTGGACTGCTTTATTTCGAGGCCAACCGAGAAGACAGTGTTTACGGTGTTTATGATTGCCGCGTCTGTGATTTGTATGCTGCTCAATGTGGCCGAGCTATGTTACCTGCTGCTAAAATTGTGTTTCAGGAGATCCAAAAGAACACAGGCGCAGAGGAACCATCCCAACCATGCCCTGAAAGAGAGCAAGCAGAATGAAATTAACGAGCTGATCTCAGATAGTGGTCAAAACGCAATCACAAGTTTCCCAAGTTAAGTTTGTCAAGTGTGGGTGAGCCTTGACAGAGCATGTGCCCTCTCTGTAGACGACAGCACTCTGACTACTCCCTCCAGGTCAAGAGTTTGTCTATAAATGACTCATAGCAAATAGATACTTGAGTTCAATTTTTGTAGAACACCTGAGCTATTCACACACAACATAAGTCAAAATTGAGGTCCATCTCTGAAAACAAAATCCTGGTGACTAATGAACCTTGAAGTCACCTTGACAAGTCCTGTGGGGACTGTCTGACTTAGTGTGGATTTCCTGAAAATTTATATAACTTGTTGATAAAGAGCGATTTGTCTAGAAATTAATAGTTTTATCAGTAAGATATTTTTATAGGGTTGGATATTTTAGTTCTGACTTTGAACTTATATATAAAGTATTTTTTTTATGACTGGCCTTCCTTACCTGGAAAAAATACACAAAGTTAGCTTTGCAAGTGCGCCCCAAGTTTCTAAAGTTTGAACTTGTAAAGGGTCTAGCATCTTATGAATACTGTTACACACTGTCTGAGGACAGCTTTATGAACTAGTGTGTGCTCTTAAGGTGGGATGTGTTCACTGGACAATATATGTTGCTGCTTGCTGAATACAGATGGAATTGAAGGAAATGGGACACTTTTTAAAGCTGGCCTTCTCCACCTATGGTGAACAGTGCAAGCACGAATGTGACCACCCCAATAAAGCTTCACCCTGTGGCTTAAGCCTGTGTACACTGTGGGTTTCTGTACCCTCCAGCCCTCCCCCGCCACCAATCACCAGAGGTGATGAGTTTTTGCTGGGGAGACACCAGTTGCTGTGGATGTAGGTGCCTGGATTTCAAGAAGCATGCTTCTATCGTCGTGTCTGTGAGCACCCTCAGCTTAGAGAGGATGCTCATAGGACTCTGGGAAATGTCTTCTTGGTCAGCTCAGCCTTGGTGGTGCTCCTGTAATCTTAGCACTTAGGAGGCAGCAGAGGCAAGAAGAGGTCAGCACTGGCTACATAGTGAGTGAGTTAGCCTGGGCTAAATATTAAGACCCTACATCAAAAAAACTTAAAAAGAGAAGAGCGGAGGGAAGAGTTATACAAAGATCTTGGTCCAGTTTGTGATATTGTAACAAAATGCCAGAGACTAGGCAACGTGGAGGCTGAGCACTCATAAGGGTCTTCTTGGTCATCAGAACATGGAGGATAGCTCTGTGGTGGGAGTGGGTGTGAGAGGGCGGGAGCACACACGGCATAAAGAGGGCCAGTGAGTCAGGGCTGTGTCAGGTTGCTTATCGCAACCTCCTCTAGGGGTTCCCAGAAGACCTGCGCTCATCCCTACTAAGGGCATGCTCTCAAGACCTAAGTGTCTTCCGATAGGCTCCTCCCACAGGTGGGTGATAGGCCACCTCAACATCGCCCACCAGCTACTGATGTGCAACACTCTCAAACCACACCCAGCCTGTAGCAGCCTCAGACAAAGCTGACCTGGAAGGACTTGTTGCCTGAGCCCTTTGGTCCACAGTGACTGAGCACCAGTACCTCACACCCAGGGATTTCCAGATTGGACACACAGGCCTCCCAGTGGGTGTGGGTGAGTCAGTGTAGACTGGTTACTCTGGAGAATCATGAAATAGGAACACAGGCTCTCTGGCAAGGGCTTGTTAGCATGCTGCTCAATGCTTCGACATCCCAATGACTAATGACATTAACTGGAGGACACCTAGCCAATGGCAAACGTAGGAGGGCTTGACACAGCACTCCAGTTCCTAAAAGACCTGTTCTGGAGCCTCTCCCTGGAAGAACAAAGGAGTAATTCTCCAATTCCCCGTGGGGGTAAAGCAGACATATAAACCCCAGACATATTCCATCTATAAACAAGTTAGTGCCAATGTAGAAAGCAAGAGCCAACCTTTAAAACAACACCACAGTTCCATCACTGTGAATAAGATCTAGTCAGCCTTTATAAGTCCTGATTCCCTTCTGATGTCCCTTTCTTTTGAATGGAAGGGGGGCTTTCAGGGACAGACATTGCAGCCTTGGGCACAATCCCAGTCTGCATGGAAGAAGGGCTTCCCATCTTGCTCTTGAGACTGCCCTTCTCCCGCAGGACAGACTGGCCCTTCTTCCTTCCCTTCCTCCCTCCTCCTCTCTCCAGCTTTGAGGTATAACTGATACACACAGATCTGCATATGTTTAATGTGTCTATTTTGGTGAGCTTTGAACTCTGTAAATACCTGGGATTCCAGTACCAATTTGGGGTAATACTCGATCTGCTCTTGCAAAGGTTTCCTGGTGTCCCTTTATTTTTGTACAAAAAGAAAAAAGAAAGAAAGAAAGGAAGGAAGGAAGAAAGAAAGGAAGGACAGGAAAACAAAAACAAAATTTTTTAAAAATTTAACATGAGATCCACCATCTGCACAAATGCAGATAAGGGTACAATACCATCTTGTTTTATTGTTTGTTTGGTGTTTTGATGTTTTTTTGTTTGTTTGGAGTCGGGGTTTCTCTACACAGCCCTTGGCTGTCCTGGAACTCACTCTATGGTCAGGCTAACCTTGAACTCAGAGATCCTCCTGCCTCTGCCTCCCAAGTGCTGGAATTAAAGGCGTACACCATCTCCCAGCTACAATATCACCTTGTTAACTGTAGGTGCAATGTGCCATAAATCTCTAGTAGAACTTAAACATCTATGATCACTGAAACTTCATACCCATTAAACTATAATTTCCTCAAGCCTCACCCCAGCCTTGGATACCACCCTGGTATTCTTTGCTCCTGTAAGACTGTTTTAGCCACCTCATAAAAGTGGATGGAATGATATGGCATGTGTCTTTCTGTTTCACTGAGTGT
The DNA here is from genome assembly GCA_902168425.1 of Peromyscus attwateri. NCBI lineage: Eukaryota > Metazoa > Chordata > Mammalia > Rodentia > Cricetidae > Peromyscus > Peromyscus attwateri. The sequence continues at coordinate 15,521 of CABHPP010149782.1, forward strand.
AGTGCCCCAGGTTTGTCCATGCTGTAGCAGAAGACAGGGCTGCTTCCCTTTTAAGGTTGAGTAGTATTCTATTACATGTATACACTATATTTTTCTATATATGTATACCCCATATTTTTCTTCACTGATGTGTCACAACTATGACAAGACATCACCTGACATCTCTCAGGATGCCGATGTCAACATAGCAAATCAAAAACACAGGTGCTAGAGAGGACTCGGAGAACCTGGAACCACTGCATTGCCGGGGGATGGGAAACAGTGCACGGCTTCCAGTAAATACCAAAAGCAGATCTGCGGTCTGGTCCAGCAGCTGTACCGGAGTATGCACTTCTGGGTACACACCCGACAGGGCAACAGAGTGTCAAAGATACGTTTACCGGGAGAGGGAAACGGACCTCCTTGCTAGTCAACACCTTCCTCTCTGCCCCTCAGTGTCCCTAGAGCCCCTCCCCTCAGGCCACTATACCTCCTCCCCCACCTCGTTGCCACTGTTCTGAGAATGAGCATCATTCCTCTCCCCCCACCTATTTCTCAGCGTTGAGTCTGGGCCCACTTTCTCCACTGGACCAAAACCATTATCGGCATGGAAGACCTGAACACCCACCCCCAGGGCTTCTCAGCTAGCCTGCTACAACTTTAAAATCTTTTCCTGGATCCTGGCGCGCTGGCCCACCTGCAACTGTGCCTCTGTCCTCTACTCACTTTGCTTCCTGTCTCTTTCTTCAGGCCAAGTACCTGCTCAGAACCTCCCTTTCCTCGCCTTACATTCTTCCTTGGCAGTGTCATCTGTCCGCATCTGGTATTTATTTGCCCTACAGGGTAAAAAGTTCAGTGGTTTGCCCAGGGTCACAGCGATAAAGAGCAGCAGAGGAAGATTCACACCAGGTGTGTCTGCAAAGTCTGGAGCCTCGCCGGCCCTACAGCTCATGAGCAGCCCACATGTCTGGAGAAACAGAGGCGAGAAGATCTGTTCAAGGTCATCCTCAGCTACATAAGGAGCACAAAGCCAGCCTGCCTCGAAACAGAACAAGACCAGAACCCGTGTGTCTACCCCATGTGACATGTGACCTACTGCTGGCTGACCATTCTCTAAAAACCCCACCTGCTTCTCCTTCACTCTGGATAGCCCTGAGGGAAACCCCGTCCATCATCATTTCACTGGTATCTTAGTATGAATCGTTTAGAAACAGGAAACTGAGGCATAAAATGACCAATTCCCTGCTCCTGAGAGCTGTTGCAATTGTTTTCCAGGGAAGTTTTTACATCCCATAGTCTTCACTTTTATTCCATGTGCACATTTTTTAGATGGGGTTTCAGTACATAGCCCAGGCTACATGCAAACATCATTTTTCTGCCTCCACCTAATTCCAAGTGTGCCCCACCATGTCCGGCACCCGAAGGCGTTTTTGCTAAGAAAGGAATTGTACGTTGATTTGGAAACTGTTTCGCTGCCTTTGCCCCTGTCACCTCCGACAGGAAACCCTGTTTGCCTGCCTGCCCCCAATCAGGTGGTTTCCCTCCTGATTTATTCAAGAGTCTTCTTTCTTGGTCTTTAGTTTGGTAAGTTTAATCATGATGCCTTGGCATGATTTCTTTGTTTTTTTTTTTTTTTCCACTTAACTTTCACTTTTGGGCTCTGAATTTAGGTCCCTCACAAATTTTGCAATGTTTTTTTTAGCAAATATTGTTTTCTTGAATTTGTTCGGTCCTGTGTCCTTCACAAAAACACTGGGGCACCTCTGTGGTAAAGAAGGTCCCTGGAGCTCTTTTTTCCCAGGCTGCCTTCTTTCTCCCTCTTCTCAGACAGAATGCTTTCTGCTCTTCCAGTCCTCTGACTTCACAGTCCTGTGCTTCTGGGCCGTCCGCTGAGCTCTCCATCTGCTGCATTTTTCAGTTCCAACATTTCCACTCGGTTTTCCTTTCCGTCATTTTTATGGTGCCGTGGATTGAATGGACTGTCTCATACATGTGGGGCCTCTCCTCTCTCTCTGAGCTACTGCACCCATCTCTCTGCTGAGGCTTTCCATTTCTTCAGTTGTTCCAAACATGTTCGTAATTGCTCATTGAAGCATTTTTATTACAGTTGTTTGGATGCTTTGGTTGGAGAATATGTGGTGTGTGTGTGTGTGTGTGTGTGTGTGTGTGTGTGTGTGTGATGTGTGAGTATGTGGTGTGTGGGTGTGTATGTGGTGTGTCTGAGTATGTGGTGTGTCTGAGTATGTGGTATGTGTGTGGTGTGTGTGTGTACGGTGTGTGTGTGGTGTATGTGTATGTATGTGGTGTGTGTGTGTGTGAGTATGTGGTATGTGGGTGTGTATGTGGTGTGTTTGTGTATGTGGTGTGTGTGTGAGTATGTGGTGTGTGTGTGCACGCGTGTATGTGTGTGTGTGTGTGTGTATGTGGTGTGTCTGAGTATGTGGTGTGTGGTGTGTGTGTGTGTGTGTGTGTGTGTACGGTGTGTGTGTGGTGTATGTGTATGTGTGTGGTGTGTGTGTGTGAGTATGTGGTATGTGGGTGTGTATGTGGTGTGTGTGTGCACGTGTGTGTATGTGGTGTGTGTGTGCACGTGTGTATGTGGTGTGTGTGTGCACGTGTGTGTGTGTATATGTGTGTGTGTGTGTGTCTTCCAGAAGCTGATGTCACTTATCTTCTTCAGCCCCTTTCCACCTTAATTTTCAGACAGAGTCTCACGGAACCTGGAGCTCCCTGACTTCTAGCCTGGGTACTCAGCAAGCCCCAAAGATGTTCTTGTCTCAGCCTCCCCAGCCCTGGGATTACAAGCACATGCCACCATGCCTGACTTTGTACATGAGTGCTAGGAAGTGAATGCAGGCCTTATTGATTTTTTTTTTTCATTCATGTTGGAAACTTCTTGGTTCTTGGTATGACAAGAGAGTCCCAAAGGCATTTGGAGCACATGCGGATTTCACTGAAGTTTGTTATTTTAGCAAGAGCTCTCCGAGACCACTCTGATGGCAAGGGCAGGTGGCTCCTCAACATTGTCAGCTAGAGGGAAAGTGTAGAGTTTGCACTTAGCCTCCACAGACAACCAAGGTGGTCAGGGATTCCTTATTTCTGCTGAGATGGATCTAGAGCTCCAGCTCCTACTGTGGTCTCCACCAATACCATGTGGAAATCCCAACTCCCACCATGCCTCCTATGGCACAACACAGGGCTAGGGAAGGTAGCCCATAGTCCAGACTGACGCGGTACCATGGAGCACAGAGGCCTGGAATCCAGCTGGGATGAAAGTCCACGCTCCTACGTGAGCTTTCCTGACGCAGCCTTGGTGGAGAGAACACCCTGTTACAGTCTCACCCAGATACTCTGGCTTTCTCTGGCTTGGCGGGGAGCTTTTCTGGAGTAACTGGTTCGGCTGCAGTAGTAGCTAAAACTGCTGTGTCTCACTCAGAGTCCTTTTCCTGGTCCTTTCCCTAGAAACAGAATGCTTTCCTGGGATTATTTCTAATTCGTTCATTAGCAGGTTGTGGGGCTTCGGGGAGTTTTTGTCTGCACCCATGGGTGTTTTGGATCACTGGCTTTCCTGCCTCTCTGCCCTCAACACAATCCTCTTTGGTGATCTCTCATTCACGTCTCCACAGTCACTGCTTCCTGGCTTCTGGTGTCTGCTGCCTCCAGAAGCCACTTACTCTTGCCTCTGGGCATTGCAAAAACTCTGTGTCCCTGGAATGTCCTGCCTGCCTGTCCCCTTCCCAGCCTGTCCTCTGGGCCCATTCAAAGTCTGCACTGTGGAGTTTTTCCCTCTGCCATAGGCAGACCCATTCCCTCCCCATCCCCCCTTCCAGCCTGCTCCTAGGCTATGAGTGCATTCTGGGGCCCTTCCTGCTACTTCAGGGGCCCTCTTCTTTGTCCCCCAACACGCTCTTCACACAATGAGCAGGCATAAACACGTGTTGGGTTGATCAGCGCCTGGAATACCAATGCTTTCGCTCCCAACTCTGTGTCTGGCTGTTGGGTAAGGAAGAAGGCTCATTAGCTTCCTTACCATATACTCCAAGACCAGTAAACAACTTCCGTCCGCCAGGAACGCCACAGTCGCCATGGTTTCGCCCACCCTCTAGGAGTACTAGGTGAATGCTGATTGACAAACAGAGCAGAGCTGGCCAAGGCCTTTTCAGGCTGTCTTAATAGGAAGGGGGAGTTGGTGCTGTAAAAGAATGCCTAGAAACCACGCAGAGGACAGAGCACAGTGGGGAACTGGGGCTTGACAGCCAAGAATCTCTTTAAAGATAACGACGCAGGAGCAGAGGCTCCATCATTCATCATCCTCAGAAACAAGAAGGTGCTTGTCAGCCTAAACTATGTCTATATATGATTTATTAGACAGGCGATAAAGTAACCTTTCTTGCTTTTCCTAATAGTTTTGTACATTTATGGACTTGGGTTTACTTGGTTTTGCTTTTTGGTTAACACTATGTTGTAAGGAATTATTTAACTGTTCGCAGGGTTATTCGTGGGTACCGCTGAGAGGTTAGTCTCCTGTTCAAAATTCCCTTTTTAAATCTTTTTTATTTCTTATTTTATTTATGTACTTCTCTCTCTCTCTCTCTCTCTCTCTCTCTCTCTCTCTCTCTCTCTCTTACCCTACAGGTTCTTTGCATATATATCTTGTGGCTTCAGTTTTGTGTCTTTTGTGGGGTTCCGGAGTGTGTGAACTGTGTGAACGAGTGGGTCTCTGTGTCCATGTCTGTTCCTTGTGCCTTTTCCTGGGCTCTTTTCCCTCTGTTTGTTTTGTGTCCTATTCCAATGTGTTAGTTTTTGCTTTATCTTTTTATATTTTATTATTATGCCTTAGAAGCCTGTTTGTTTTCTAATGAGAAACAGAAAGGCGGTGGATCCAGATGGAAGGGGAGGTGAGGAGGAACTGGGAGGAGTAGAGGGAAGGGAAACCGTAATCAGGATATATTATATAAGGAAAGAAATTATTTTCAATAGAAGAAAAAACTTAACAAAAAAATACAGCTAGAGACAGTCTCTTCTGACTGGTCATCAGTGTCCATTTGACATCCCATGCTCAGGAAAGCGGAAGGGGAAATGAAGCTTCATGCCTGTAATCCCAGCACTTGAGAGGCTGAGGCAGGGGTATCGGGGTTGGGCTACATAGTGAGTTCCAGAATAAGCTGGATGAGAAAAGAGGGGAAGAGAAACCCAGAGGGGACTCACGTTGCTTCTGGAGCCTCTGAATAGTCACAGGAGAGGGATGTTCCATGCTAGAGTTGGCATTTGAGCTGGTTGTGGTATGGTGAACCTGCCTGTAATCCCAGCACTGGCAGAATGATAGTGGGTTCAAGGCCAGCCTGGCCTACAGAGAGAAATATCTCAAAAACATTAGTATTTGAGCCAGCCAAAATATCAGAGATAATCTTGGCTAAAAGCACGTCACAACTTCTCACCCATGTCCCAGGGATTTGTGACTTTACATGGGAAGGATCGTGATCTTACGAGTTCTCCAAGGTAGCTCTGTCAAAACTGTGCAGACTTGGTCTGGGGCTGCTCTAATAGAATACCATAGACTTCAAGGCTCAAACACAATGGAGATTTATTCCTCATGGTTTGGAGACCTAAGTGGTTCACGACAAGGCACCACAGATTTCCACTGGTCTCCACTGGTGAGGAACCGTCCCTTACTTTGGTGGTTTGTGTCTGTGTTCTCATAGGAATGAGGGATGGGGTGGACTCTCTACGCCCTCCTATGAGGATGCTAATTCCTCTCCATCTCACCACCTCCTAAAACCCTCACATTGTTAGGATGTCAACATGTGACTAAGGCGGGGGTCACAGGCGCTGAGTCCAATCACCAAATCACAAGAGTCACATGAGCCTAGACACAAGCCAGAAGTTCCCAGATCTGCTGATCAGAATTTCTAATCTCACAGCCCAGAAGTGCTCAGGCCCCTTGGGGCCATCCTCATGCTGGTGGTTACATAGACCCAGAGTGCTGCAATTTCCCGTAAGTTCTGTGAAACAGCCCCCCCTGAGATGTCCACTCTGGAAATGTGTCCTGTTCCGCCACAGGGTGATAAAAACGACTGTTTAAATACCGTAAGGTGATTCAGATCTTTACAGCCCAATGGACTCAAAACATTAGTTTGGTCTTTCACAAATTGTCCCCTTCAGGGAAGTGGGGCTAGGGGTGACCCATGACCACCAAGAATATCACCAGCCTAATGCTGGTGATCTACTTCCATTGATCAGGAAGTCATTCTTTCAAACACCCTGCACCTGGCCATCACTCTCTTCCAGAGCCAGGCTACACTGCAGACTCTGCTAAGCTCTCCTGGGTCTCCTTTCTCTTTAGCTATTTATCATACTCTATTCTGTGTCCTTTGCTGCCCTGGCCCTCATGGCTTCCCTGCCAGCAGCCTGCTTTGTTTTTAGGGCTATCTTCTTTCTCTTTCTTTCAAAATGTTCTCCCTTATCTCCTTTGGTACCACAAAAGGTCAGGAGCCAAACTCATCACCAGATGAGAACCAAGTGTCTCCATTTGCTCCTTACCTTGACCGGAAATTAGTCCAGACCCGCCATGGTGTGATTATTTGAAAGAAGGCTTTTGTTCCAATCAGTCTCCTTTCCCAGGATGGAGGCAGGGAGAGAACTCCTTCTAACCAGGACCCCCACCCCCACCCCCCACCCTTGTTATACCAAGGGCTCTTTTCCTCAAGCACCCTCCATGATGCTGCCCCAGGTGTTATACACCCTACATGGGAGACGTTCACAACCTCAACTCCTGAAGAGCAGATACAGATGGCCAACTGCCTATGGCCACCGTGTTGACAAGGGGAAGGACCAGAGACTCTGACAGGAGAGGGGATGTGGAGAAGGGTGTAGACAGCATGCCTTGGTTGAAGACTTCCCATGGTGCTGTTTACATTTTGCCCTCAAATGTCACATCCCCGTGTACCGGCCTGGGGAGGAGACAAACCCTGAAAGGAACCTACTAGGCGACTCAAGAATGCCCAAGGACACTTTCCTTCCCAGTCTGAGTGCTTACCACCATCTCCTGATCCACTGTCAAAAGTCCATTCTTATTTCTTTCCTTCACCATCAACACGCACCCCTTTTGGTTCTGTGACCTCAATTTAAACACGTTTACCTTTACTTCCTGTCTATACCAACGTTGAGTTTCACTCGTTCTTCGTGTGAAACTTCTCAAGGTAGAAATGTAGCGATCACCTCTCTTCTTTTTTAGATACATACATGGAAGGCAATATTTTCTTTCTCTGCATTACTTAAAGTGCATCCCCAAATTTTTTATCTTTGTTTTTACTTTAATCCATTTGAAATATTAATCTTAGCTACTCTGCAGAGTGGGGTAAATGATTCCAACATCAAGGCCAGTCTGGGCAAAACTGTGAGATCTTGGCTCAAAACCAAATAAGATCGAAACAAAAGAAAATACTTTAAATTTCTCTTATAATTATTTCTTTTATTCATGTGTTTTATCCCCAAATATTTGGTAACTTCTAGACACATAATTATCTAATTTGGTTCTATAAACATCTGTATGGTTTCCCTTCTTTATAATTTATTGAGACTTGTTTTATGATTTTAGAATCTTAGATTTATGATTTAGAAGAGAACAGATAGAGTTTGTGGGAGACAGTTATGCACAGATAAGTTTATGAGCACAGGACTCAAATATAAATGAGGTCATGTTAGTTGATAGGGTTTCAATCTTCTGTGTCCTTAGTAACTTTTGTGAACATTTTCTATGAATTCTGTTAGTCTATGAATACAGATTTGTCATTTTCCCCTTTGGTATTTCCAGTTTTACTTCTTATGTTCTGCAACTCTGCTATGTAGTGAATCCACCTTCAGGACTGATGTCTTCTTGATGAAATGGCCCTTTGCCTATTTGCAATGCCTTTTCAATTCTGCTCATCTTACTTTGAGCTGTGTTTTTTGTTTGTTTGTTTCTTTGGTTTTTTTTTTTTGTTTTCGTTTTTGTTTTCTGAGACAGGGTTTCTCTGTGTAGTTTTGGTGCCTGTCCTGGATCTCGCTCTGTAGACCAGGCTGGCCTCGAACTCACAGAGATCCACCTGGCTCTGCTGTGCTAGGATTAAAGGCCTGAGACACCACCTCCTGGCTGAGCTGTGCTTTAATAATACAGCATTCCTGCTTCCCTTTGATTTGGATTGACATTATCCTTGTTTTCCACCCTTTTAATTTCCACTTATCTGTGGATCTATTTCTATTGATTATTTTTCCTCTTGATTGTGGGTTTCATTTTTCTTCTTCTTTACAAACCTTTCAGTCTTTCACTAAATGATGGATATTGTATATAAACTATCTCCAGGGTGTTTTGGTTCTTGTTTCCAGTGAACACAAGTCCTTTTCTTTCTGCTAGGAGCTAAAATGACAACCTGAGCAGTCAGATTTCAAGATGAAGGTGGAGTTGAGGCTGAGTCAAAGTGATAATGTGAGTGTATAACTGAAGCCTGATGCAAACAAGGACCCCTGGGCTCCTAGCCCAAGCTCACCATTCCCTCCTACACACACTCTGTGGAATGTTTAGTCTCTTTGGTCTCATCAGTGTTTGAAATAGAAAGCATTTGAGACAGGCTAAATATTGCTTGAGGCTTACCTTGCAGTCAGCTCTAACATGGTTCAGGAATTTAAGCACCTTGAAGTTGTCTAATTCTGTTTTCCAGTCATGTACCAACTGCTATGGTAAATTGGGAGAAGGTATGATTATAAAACCAAAAGAAGTCATAGTTGTACTTGGGTTGGTTTGCTGTCACTGTGATGAAATACCAGAGGTGAACAGCTTACGGGAGGAAAGGGGTTTTGGTCTCATGGTTTCAGAAAAGTTATTTTTGTTTTGCTTTATATTTTTATCTGCATATATATATATATATATATTATACAGAACACTGTGATTAAGAATGATTTTCATATTTGTATATTGTATATTTTGTAACATGAATCTTAAAAGGTCTTATTAATAAAATCAAACCTGAAGCCAGGTATTGGGGTGAATGCTGAAAGATCAGAGAAGCAGAACAAACCACAGCTACCTCACCTCACCAGTTCCTCAGCTGGTCCTGTTTCCTCAGACTGGAAGCATCTGTGTCCTCATCCAAATGGGTCTCAGCTGAACTGCTGCTCAAAAGCCTAAAAGCTTAACCAGGCTATAGTTCCTCGTCCTCACACCTTATATACCTTTCTGCCTCCTGCCATTACTTCCTGGGATTAAAGGCATGAGTCACCATGCTTGGCTGTTTCCAGTGTGGCCTTGAACTCACAGAGATCCAGGCGGATCTCTGCCTCTGGAATGCTAGGATTAAAGGCATGTGCTAGCACTGCCTAATCTCTATGTTTAATATTGTGGCTGTTCTGTTCTCTGACCCCAGATAAGTTTATTAGAGTGCACAATATTTTGGGGAACACAATACCACCACAATATTTTTAAACCATCTGCACACCCCTTACCTTCTTGTTCCTGCCTCACACCCACTGATCCTCCTCCTCTCAGCTCGTCTTCCTTCTACCCTCAGGGTTTTGGTGTTTTGGTTTTGGAGAAGGGTTGCTGTTGTTTTCAATGTCGCTGTTGGCATGTGTGAACAAATGAACTTCTGTGGAGTTCCTTACAGGAATATGGTTCTAAGGGTTAGTCACAGGAACATAGGGAACTCACCAGTTGCTACTCCACTAAAGAAAACATCTCTCCCTCTCCACCAACCGTTAACTGCCATGGACCCTCAGGGAAGGAAGAGGAGTTCGGGAGGTTGTGATCAGTTGGCTGCATTGCAAACAGAGCATCATGGTGGTGAGCGTTAAACTAGCTCACTTCTTGGGTGCCAGGAAGCAGAGAGAGATGGGCAGGGAGAGCTAGATCATCAATTCAGTGAGATTGGCAGACTGGCTAGCCAATGAGCTCCGAGGATCCATCTTCTCCCCTCACCCATGCGCTGGGATTACAGATGCCCAGTGTTTCACAGGTGCTGTGGATCCCAACTCAGGTCCTCACGCTCTCATGACCACTCTGCCAACTGAGTCATCCACTCTGCCCAGCTCTTGGATTCTTAACTTTGTTTCTACTTCTGTTGAAAGGAATCAAAAGCACTCTTTTGACAAGACTGGTAACACATGCTTATTATCCCAGGATTTGTGAGGCAGAAGCTGGGGTGGGAGACACTGTAAGTTCAGGGTCAGCCTTCTCTACACGGTGAGTTCCATGTAGTCAGGGAGACCATAACAAGGCCTCATCTTAGGAAAAAAGCAAGAAAGAAGAAAGAGGAAGCAAGAATTCTTCATTGACTTCTGCAACAAGGAAAGCATGAGGCATCCGAACACGTAGGAATATCCATTTGTGCGTCGATGATTAACACACTAACCTGTATCAGTTTACAACCAGAGATTCTTTCGTGTGTGTGTGTGTGTGTGTGTGTGTGTGTGTGTGTGTGTGTCTGTATGTGTGTGTCTGTATGTCACTTATACAATCTAAACTTAGCCATGTTACATCTGCAACATTGTTTCCTTTGATAAATAATAAGCACAAAACCTCTTTTCAAAAGCCTAGCAGAGGCCAGTCATGGTTGCGTATGCCTTTAATTCCAGCACTTGGGAGACAGAAGCAAGAGAATTTCTGAGAGTTCCAGGCCAGTCTGGTCTTCATAGAGTTCCTGAACATCCAGGGCTACATAGAGAGACCCTATCTCAAAACAAAAAAACAAAATCTAAATCAAAAGCCAAGCAGCCCAGTAGCCTGCATGCACATCATGGAATCATCAGAAAAAGTGAGTGTTCCCATCTAATGGTAATGCCGAGACTCTGCCCACTGCTCAGCACTATCTTCATGTAAGCTACATGCACACAAGAGTCCCAAATCACCACCACCAGCAGCAGCCTAGTTCTCCAAATTTCTCACCAACTCGTCCATTTTCAAATCCAGGAGATAATAGAAAGTTTCAGCATTTGCTGTCTCTTCCCAGAGTCCATTATCCAATGAAAACTTTTATGTTGGAAGTCTCCAAGGGGCCGGGCAGATGGTCCAGTGAGTGAAGCACTTTGTGTGCAAGCGTAAGGGCCCGGCTTTGAGTCCCTAGAACCTATGAAAGTCCAGTGCTCCCACAGCAAATGGGAAGCTGCAACGGGAGAATTCCTGGAGGCCTGCTGAGCAGCTAACCTGCCTCAAACAAGGTAGAAGGCAAGGCCTGAAACCTGAGGCTGTTCTGCCCTCCACACACAGCTGTGCCACATGCATGCCTACACACATAGGCACACATACAAGTTCACATGAATGTGCACATATACACTTGCACACATCGTACATAGGCACAGGCTTCTGTGTAGTTCTTTACATACATAAATCCACTAAAATGATGGGTGGGTAACAGTGCTATTTATCAAAGGTACTACTTATACTCCTTTTAAGACAAACTTTTATTTAGTAAAAGACCTAAAGGTTGGGCATGGTGACACACACTTTTAATCCCAGCATGAGAAGGCAGAGGCAGGTAGTTCTAGGCCAGCCTGGTCTACAGAGCAAGCTCCAGGCCAATCCTGTTTCAAAAGACATAAAAATAAAAAGGTGGGGGTGGGGGAAGAAAGACCTTGCTAGATGTTGCTATTGTTTTTAGCTCAAAATGGGGAGTCCTGGGGAAAAGGTCTAGTGAGAGACCAGATGTCCTTTTCCAACCTGAAGAATGCCCTTAAGCTGCCCACCCACAACACATCTTGCCAGCTAGGGGCCTGTTGGGATTGTCAGCTGTGAACTTAAGGCACAGCCGAGGTGGGAGGTGACATCTGGAGCCGCCAGGTCTCTCTGCTATGTTATAAGCCTGTCTCACCTGCAGCTGCTGTGATGTATCTGGTCTCCCTGGAGATGGAACAGAACAGGGGCTTTCCACATTTGCTTGTGATGGATACTGACAGCAAGGAATGCACTTTACACCGGATCTGGGGGTCTGTGTGCACAAACATCCCACAAAGCGTTACTTACCCTTCTTAAGAGCAATGCACTCTGATATTCTCTTTTTTTATTGTTTCATGTCTGCATAAGGAAGAAGAGGGGGAGGGATAGGGAAGAGGAGGGAGTAGGAAGAAATCAGCTTATTTCCCAGCTTACTCACGAGATCAGGACCAGCGACACTAGACTAGAAAAATACATGGAAAATGTTCTCCCAGTACAGGGCTTCCGAGCAAGTCTTTTTAGTGCCATCTACTGTGCACTTTAGGTATTACAAGCACTTGTGTTCCATTCTTTGCTCTGGCCCTGAGATTTATTTCCCCCCTTTTCTTTTAAGAACACTTCTCCCAAAATGGGAAATGTTTCTCAGTTTAAGGAGAAGTTTAAATGAATAGCTACCACATACATAAGCTCTATTTTAAATCTTCAAGACAAATAATTTCATATTCAGTCCTCGAAAGGGAGATTTGCAGGTTGCAGGACACACCAGAACTGGGACCTTGGGAGCAAAAAACTAATGTTATGATCAGTGGTTTCCAGGAAATGAAACCTTAAGTCCACAACACTGTAGATGAGTGTTTCACACAGAATTACTATTGTCTGTCAAATATAAAATAACCAAGTATCAATAATCCATTATCAACCCTGACTATAATTTTGTTCTACAATAGCACTTGAGGTCCCCTCCCCCTTTGCTCATTCCAAAAAACGATTCAAAATACTGTAGGGCACAATACTGTTGTCACACAATCAGAATACAGAAATCCCATTGGCTCCTTTGTGGATGATGCAGAATTTCCATGCTGACTAGCCACTGTAACACACAGAATTTAAATTTCTGTTCAGCAGAAAGGAATGTTTCCTACTGGCCAGCAACGGTACTTATGGTTGTTTCATTACAGGATAATATGTGTGTGTTTTTGACACAAACATGTTTGGAAGGATCTTTGTAATTCTTCCATGGTCTGCTCAATTGACTGCAGAAGAGCCACAGTGGTGTGTTTGCAAGTAAGAGTCTGTGCTCATCCAGGCATGCCACTGAGGCCTCTCAACACACTCTTGCAGCTGAGAGACAGCTATTTCGATTTCACTAGAACGTTTATGTTAAAATTTAAAAAAGAAAGAAAGAAAGAAAACAGAGCCACTTATAGCAGGCTGCCACAGCTTAAAAGTTGAGGGTTAAATGTCTTTAATTTGGGAGTGGTTAAATTGTTGAAAGCCTGAAGTGCTTTTTATTTTTACTCTGAATATAACAATTGGCTTTTTCTTCCTAAATGATTTCAGATAAATAAGTTTTAGAAAGCATAGGAATGGTATGACTCAGAGATAAATGAAGAAACTAGGTTTGAAGGTATAGGCCTGTGGGGCCAGCACTAAGGATGCAGAGACAGATGTGTAATTCACATCATCCTTAGCTGATAGGGAGTTCAAGCCCAGCCTGGGCTAGAGAAGCTGACTCAAAACAAAATAACAACGACAGAGAGTGTAGTGAAAGCGCATCTCGTGTAATAATCACCCACACAGGCTGGAGGGTCCAGATGAGCTACTCCTGCTGTGACGTTACGTTATCAAATGTAAGTCATTATTAACTATTCAGGGAAGCCAGAGGCCCTTTGCTTTCCAAATGCTCTTTTGGGAAGAGCTGAATATGATTTATTAGTCATACTCATAGGATTAATGTTTCAATAGCAAACTCAGGAAAGGAGTATGCAGCCCAAAGGGCTGGTGTCTCTCCCCAAGGCGATCGATGGGCCCAGCTTATCTAAAACTTGTTAAGTGGTGGGACAGGGACTCCCGACACTCACACGCCTTTTTTTGTCCTGAAGCATTCTCTGCCATCACCTGAATTTGATTTGTGACTCAGAAACTGTGAAGTGTGTGTGTGTGTGTGTGTGTGTGTGTGTGTGTGTGTGTGTGTGTGTTGGAGCATCCTTCCCAGGATTCAAGATACTACTCCGGGAGGAATCTGGTAAGCAGTCATTCATCAAAATGGCAAAATGTATAATTTATCTTGCACTGATTTCTTGCACGATAACGAGTTCTTTTGAGTTTATTTACAGAAAACAACTATCAAATTAAAATACTAAGTAGCCTAAATATTAGCCTGTCACCTTTCAACATCGTGAAGAAAGTGATAACCAGTGAGCATTCATGGTCTCAGTGCTAACTGGACACTCGCCTGTCTTGACACATGGACGTGACGAGGTGCAGGGCTCAGAGCTCCTCGCTGGTTAACCATCCATAGCTACTTCATAGGCCCCTCCCTCCTCAGCCCTCACCATTGTCTGGCCTTGCTGTTCCCTTCATTCAAGGACAGCCGAGAAGATGTCATGGGATTCTGCTTAAAGCCAAGTCAAACAAAACAAAACAAACAAACAAACAAACAAAAACAAAAAACCAAACCTGTTCTCTGTCTGGTTAGTTTCTATACGTGAATAAGACAAAAGTGAGCTGGTCAGCTGCTGCTCCCTTCCCACCGCGTTACCAGGGCTGAGCTTCTCACAGGCCATATGCTGAAACATGAAAGCCAGGGAGAGAAGAGTAGGGTTTATTTCCAATGCTCGGTTTATCAAAGCAATGCTTGTAATGGGGGGGGGGGCACAAATTCTTTTCTGTGATCTGTTAGTTGGATGCCCATCTAGCTTCATTCGGAGATAATCTCAAATGGTCAAACCTTTCCCAGCTCCCTTCTAGCCTCCCCTCTCCTCTTCTCTCCCCTAACCCCCTCCCCTGGAGAATGCACATACACAAATAAATTCAATATTTCCTGCCCTAGAGGAGCCTCTGGTCTAGTTGGGAAGAAAACATAACACAAAGAAACAAGGGGAACTGGATGAAACAGATGAAAATCAAGAGCTGAGTTCTCTCTCAGTGGGGACTCTAGAGGAGATGAACTATAAATCCTAATATTCCCAGCAGCTGTGACCATCAGCCAACACACGGCCATTATGCAAATCTGCAGAAGCAAGTTGGGGAACTAGACGTTGAACCTATAATCATAACGTGGGCATTAAAACCTCAGGTGAAACTGCTCAATGGGGAAAGTGAGTCGATTCTCATCTCCAACTTAACTTTTTTACCAGCCGACTTCCTGCAATGATTCTAGAAGCTTCTCTCATTCTCACTGAACGAGAGTTCCACTTGGCCTAGAACTGTACTACCCACGAAAATCTAAAGGTACAGACACTCTTCTACCACTGCCAGCTGCCACCACCTCACCACCTCACCACCTCTTGGCTTCATGTCTAGATGTGCTCGGGCCAAGGGAGTCGTACCACCCCAGCTGGCTTGGCCAGTCATTCTTCACACACTGATTCAGCACCTCTCTCAGAAAGGCAGTCTAAAGGATGTGGGCCTCCTGGGGTTTTGTCTCTTCATTACAGACACCCCCTCTTAGGTTAAGACTTAACAGAAAGAAGGCAGGGGTAGTAGCCTCAGCGCAAACCCCTCATCTGCCCCTCAAGAGCAGCCAGGTCTGCGCTTGACAATAAGCTAGCTTTGCAAGGAAAAGCATGCACCCTCAGCTCCGTCCCTCTCACTGAGAGTCATTTCTTAGACCTCTTGGGCCTCTTCAGGATAGATCACTATCTCTTCACTGATCTGAGGAAACCCTGTGAGGACGTGAGGTTTGCACCCCAGACTCAGGTCGCAGGTAACTGAGGAGGGTGAAGCTGGCCTAGGTGTCCCGAGCACAGCCTGCTCTTGATATTTTAAGTTCTTATCTAAATGCTCTGTGAATGTCCACTTTGTTTCATTTGCCTCTCAAAACTATCCAGAGAGCTAAGCAATGTGAACACAGACCTCATAATCCACATCCAGCTTGGCGGAGAGGGGATCGAACTGTAGACACAGACTGCCAAGGGTCTTCCCAGAACCCTGGACTCCGAGAGGGACGGACGGGCTTACCTGGCTCTCTTTCTTTCCTGCAGATTCCGGGCGCCCCTTCCTTGCAATGATCTCAGTTGTGGAAAAGAAAACACAGCACCTTCCCGAGGCAGTGACATGTCCGCTTCCATGCCAGGCTGAGACTTCAAGGCCAGCCTTGGAGACTCACCTCTACACCGCCCCCTGGCCTAGCCACTGGCACACTGTTCAAAGTGATCGAATTAAGTCGGGAATTCAGGGAAACAGAAGCCAGAATTTGGCCAGCCCTGATGGCGCCCCCTGTTAGTCTGCCTTCAACCTGAATTCCAGGTGCCCTGGCTCGCTGGCTGCGGGTCCCCTATGGGAGAGGAGCCTCGTATGCCATGGAAGCTGCGGGCCGACACAAAGCTTCACCTCCTTGGAATGCCCGTTTTTCATATACATACATACATACATACACACATACGTGTGTGTGTGTGTGTGTGTGTGTGTGTGTGTGTGTACGTATGCATGTATAGCACTCTCCCACTAGTGAGAGTAGTAATAACGACATTATCAACTCTCTTTCAACACTACCCACTTCCCCAAAAGCTAGGAGCTGGGGCTTGGAGCTTTGAGACCTTGGGTGGTGGGTCCTGGGTGGTGACGCGGAGTCTGCAGGCTCCTTTCAGGCTGCGCGCACGGACGCGACACTGGGCAAGTCTGGATCTCTGGGATCGGGGGAGGGGGCTTGGGGCTGGGGCTCGAGGAGAGCCTGCGGTTCCGGGGCCCGACGGCTCTGGGTGCCCGGAGAGCCCCGCCCGCGGCGCTGGGGGCGGCGGGCCACTCGGAGCCTCCTCCTCCGCAACTTTCTCAATCGCTCCGGGGTGAGAGAGGCGGGGTGAGGGGTGCGGTTAAAAGGCGCGGCGGCCGACAGGTGTCCAAGATCGCAGCGCTCTGCGCGCTCCGCTCGCCCAACTCGCAGCCGGTCGGCGGCGCTCCCGTCTACAAAGCGCAGCCTCGGCGGGGACCAGCGGCGAACCAGCTCCGGATCAGCCCGCGACCCACTCCGGACCAAGCCAGGACCGGCCCCGCTACCCACCCAGGACCTGCACCTTCCAGGCAACAGCGCCTTGCGGCTTCTCGCCAGCCAGCGCCGCGCGCTCCTCGGGACACAGGTGCGACAGCCGATCCGCGCCCCCGAGTCACAGCGGTGTGGCCCGCGCTTGATCGCGACGCCCCGCCGGTAGGGACGCTGGAGGTGCGAGGCGAGGGACGGGCCGCCGCGGTCCTGGGAAACCGAGGCCCGAACGCACGGCGCCGTCCCCGCGGGGCACCGCCACCCGCGGATAGGGACCCGAGCCGCGAACGCGTTTCTGCGGCTGGAGCGGCTGGCGGGGCTCGGGGTTGGACCCGGCTGCTCCCGCGGTGCTCGCTGCTGCGCACGGGGCAGGAAGCGTCCGCACAGCCCGAGCGGGGAGGTCCCACACCGCGCGGGGCGGGGAGGGACGCCGGGGACAGGCCGTTCCACTCGCGACTGCGACGCGTTGCCAATGTTCCTTTGCTATAATTTCCCCGAGGCCTCCTGACTGCATTGTCTGTCGCCATTGAAAGTTTTTTTAACTAACCGAAAGCTTAGCAGGAAAACTCGGTTTCATTTGTTTTTAGCAGGAGGCCTCCGTGGGAAGACACTGACCTTTACCACCTAAAGCACTGGGGTGACGCGGGCGACCGCCCAAAACGCGCGTCGGTAGCCGCTCCCTCGAGCTAGGGGACCCCAGCCTGCGCTTGAGTGGTGATTTTGATTGCTTTTCATTTTCCTTAAACGCTTTTTTAAGGGTTTGCGTTCAGGTGGGGCTCTGCAGCTGGAAGTCCAGACAGACTCGCAGATGGTGTGCTGCTGGGAAACGTGTCCATAGGGACTCTTGCATCAGCCCCTCGGTGCTGCCTCACTGGAAGGGAGCATAAGCCTAAATGGGACGACTTGTCCAGGTCTCTGGGACTGTCCTGAGAAGCCTGGCGCAGCCATGACTCCATTTACCCCGGAGTCCTTTGGAAACTCTGGGTTACAATTGTGAGAAAGGTAGAGGGTGAGGTGGGCACAGCATCTGGCGGTGTTCTGCCAGCTCCCCAAAGTACCCTTCAAGGCAAATAAGGGTATATATAATATATCCATAATATTATATATATTAATGTAATGTATTACATATATAACAAGGAGAAGCTCCCGTCTCCTTTTCGGGAGCTAATGATTGACGGTCCCTCACACTCTGGCAGCGCTCCAGGCAATCTGCAGTGACCCAGGCCCGGTAGGGACCTGCCTGTGACCTCCCTAGTCAGAGGCCAGGAGATCACCTCCTACACCACAGTTGAATATTGACGATTTCACCCTGCTGGCTCAGTACTCCAAGCCCCTTGTAAGGTCAAATTTTAATCTCTCCCTCGTCTTGGAAAAGCCATTAAGACAAGCAGCTGCAACCAGATGTGCCAGGGTCCACACCTATTATGACCCAGCTACTTGGTTTTCTCTTGGAGTTTTTTCCTGGTCTTGTTTATTCAATCCTGTGAACCTTTTTCCCTAATTTTTTTTTTTAGTTTGTTTTTTGTTTTGCTTTGTTTTTCTCTTTTGGTGTTTTGTTTTTGTTTTTTGTTTTTTGTTTGTTTTTTGCAGCCCAAGTTTTCCTCAAATTAGCACAATCCTCCTGCCTCTGCCTCCAGAGTTCTGGGATTATAGATGTGTACTAACCCCAGCTTCGTGGAGTTAGAAGCCAACCAGGGCAACAGAGCAAGCTCAAACTCAACAAATACTTTAATTTTTATAAACAAGTGAAGATTTTGTTGTGAAGTTTTTTTTTTTCCAATTGACAATAATTGGGCTAGTCTGTGGATGCTATAGGCAGGCAAAGGCACATATCCCACTCACCTGTGAGTTCTGTATTTTGGGTCAGGTCTGTGGATGTTTCTTTCAGTCCGTGTCCTGATCTCCACTCAGCGAGTGGACATGAACTTAGAAGGTCGAATTCCAATCTGATTGTTTTGTTAAACAGAACACTGTTGCTTTCAATACTTCTGCTTGTTGGGGGCAGACTACATGGAGCTGCGAGACTGTTCAAAGGACAACCAGCTTCCCTAAGGGACTCAGAACAGTCTCGGTATAAATGGGTCAGGGCTGAACCTGCTCAGCCACTGTTTCTTCCTGTGCGTTCCCATTTTCCGAGTTGGATGGGACCAGTGTATGCCAGCTTCCCATGGCCCTGTCTCCTCTGACCAAGACACAGTTGAGTGGGTCCCACCAAGACCTTGGTGTTCTGCAGCAGCCACCATGGGCACGGCGGGGACTTTCACCCTGAGCCTGCGTAGTTCACTAGGAAACAGGATACAGCTTGCCTACAACAGGGGGCAGGATGCTTTTAAGGGAGAGCAAGAGGATTCATTACAGCTTGGAAGGGGTGCAAAGCAAGTGACTCATCAGGACAGCGGGAGGGAGGGATCCTGTCAAAAGAGGGCTTGATTGTGACAGACAGGGTGTAGCTATGAATCAGAGAGGACAATTCCTTCCCTGGGATGAAACAGAAGGGCACTGGTTCGTGAAAGATCATCCAGGGCACAGTCAATACACACCTCTTCACCCAAGGCAACTTTGCTTCTGGACTGATGGTGAGAGCCTTGGACCAGTAATTGGGGAACCACTGAGTTAAATTTCCTGCCATTTTTCGTAATTATTTATTTTAGAGTCACGTCAAAGTTGAAACCATAGTCCACAGTAGCAAAGCTCACTTGCCACACACATCCCGACGGATACGGAGCATTAACCAAACAGTTCTAATTGGACAGTGGAGTCACCAACCTGCATGTAAAAACCTAAGTGCAGAGACTTTTTTTTGGACCCTATTCCTCTTACACAGAAGCTGAAAGCAAGCTTGTAGTGAAAGGTTAAGCTGAGGAACCTCAAATGCAAATGTAACCATTAGTAAAGACAGATCACCCTTGCCTCCCAAGCCCATGCATATTAAAATATTTTGAAGAAATGGCTTCAGCCTGGAGACTGCAGGGAAATTGTCCTGGGTCACATGGAACTTCACAAATTCTGTCATCCAAACTGGGCAGCTGTGCCTCTTAAGGTGAAGTTGGTCCAAGCTTTGGTCTGTCACTGTGATAGACAGCAAAGCTTGGTGCTGCCAAAACAGCCCATTGAGTGACCTGTAAGGAAACGGGAACACGTAAGGTGGACTTAGCCAGAACTCAGTTCTGCCTTTAGACCAACAAGTACTTTGCTTTGGTGCACCCCTGGACCCACATCTTTTTTATGTGCTAAAGACTGGATGAATTACTCAGGTGAACAAGTGTCTTTTAGAGAACTGTACTAGAGAGCACACAGACACATGTTGGAGATGGTTTGGGAACTACACTTAATTAAGCACACTTAATCCGATGGTAAAGTAAGTTGTATTGTCACCATCCTGGAGGAGACTGTCCCCAGAACAGGGCTAGGACCTGGAGGCTGGCCAGACCAGTGAGTGACACCTGTCTTGTGTTCATTTGTCATTTCTAGTGCCACCCACCCAGAGGACAAGATGGATTGGGGCACGCTACAGAGTATCCTTGGGGGTGTCAACAAACACTCCACCAGCATTGGGAAAATCTGGCTCACCGTCCTATTCATTTTCCGCATCATGATCCTCGTGGTGGCTGCAAAAGAGGTGTGGGGAGATGAGCAAGCCGATTTTGTTTGCAACACCCTCCAGCCTGGCTGCAAGAATGTGTGCTACGATCACTACTTCCCCATCTCTCACATTCGGCTCTGGGCCCTGCAGCTGATCTTCGTGTCCACGCCAGCCCTCCTGGTAGCCATGCATGTGGCCTACAGGAGACATGAAAAGAAAAGGAAGTTCATGAAGGGAGAGATAAAGAATGAGTTTAAGGACATTGAAGAGATCAAAACCCAGAAGGTCCGTATCGAAGGGTCCCTCTGGTGGACCTACACCACCAGCATCTTCTTCCGGGTCATCTTCGAAGCTGTCTTCATGTATGTCTTTTACATCATGTACAATGGCTTCTTCATGCAGCGTCTAGTGAAATGCAATGCTTGGCCTTGTCCTAATACAGTGGACTGCTTCATTTCCAGGCCCACAGAAAAGACTGTCTTCACGGTGTTCATGATTTCGGTATCTGGAATTTGCATCCTGCTAAATATCACAGAATTGTGCTATTTGTTCATTAGATATTGTTCAGGAAAGTCAAAAAGACCAGTTTAATGCATTGCCTGGCTGCTAGAGCCAAGACGGAGGAAAAGGATGAGGCAACCTGTGCTTAGTTGTCAAAGCTCAGCCACCAGCATTTCCCAAGACAAACATTCCCATCTTAAATGCCACCATTTGAAGTCCCTGCAGGCCTCCATGGGACTCCATAGGCCTCCATGGGACTCCCTTCCCCCAAAGCTCCCAAACAAAGGCCCAATTCTATGCCTGTATTAATCGGTTCTAAAGTTAGTTCCACTGAGACTCCGGGCTGGTAGCGACTATTCTTGTAGGATACATTCACAGTTTAAACAAAGGATCTCACACTGTTTCTCTTTCTCTGAGGACAGGAGAGATGAGTCCAGTCCTGAGGAAGGTGCCCAGAAAGTTCACTGCACCTCCCTTAGGGTACCCTTCCCCGAGTTGCCCCCAGTTAAAGGAAAAGAATCTCCACTCTTATCTGCTTTGATAGTTTAAGTCTGCAGTAACGGACAAACTTATTTAGTGCTTCAAGCGCTGTGTCCCTTTTTTTTTTTTTTTTTAAAAAAAATGAAAACCTTAAAATAAGATAGGTTCTTTTGTTCTCAAAATGATCTGGAAACCATCATACATTCCTCCTATTTCAAAGGTTCAGTTTGTGATATGAACATGGTGTGTAATCAGATCTCACAAGGTCTTTAGGACGTTGGCCTTTGGTTACGGGAAATCTGCAGTGTGGCTGAGAGGCCACCTACAGTATTCCCCATCGGTGTGTTGAATCCAGCGCAACACATCACAGCCTGTCTCAAATGAGACAAACTGGAAGCTTTTTGTGCTGGCTTCTGACCAGAAGGGGCCTCAGTTTAAAAATTCAAGTGTCATTTTGCGTAAGAGACAGATAGGATATGCCAACAACTGCCACCTGCTCTGAGCCTAACTCAGCCCCCTCCCTCCTGACATTTGCTGACTCTGTAGCTGTGGGGTGTGGCAGCCAGCATCAGAAGACATCGACTTCATGAGTGCGCTTGGGAGTTTCACTGCCGTGGCATAATTTAAGGGTGCAGAAACAAAGTGGGGTGGAGGCAGGGGGTTAACTATTTTCAGAGAACCAATGGAACTTCTAGACTCTAAATTCTGTCGATTAAAACTGAATTTTTCTACTTTGAAAGTCTGTTTGCTTCCCTCTTCAGCACTGGCTTTCTTAACTGGAAACAGAAAAATGGATATTTGGAAAAAAATAGGAGCTAGAGTTTAGGTCAATAGGAACTAGGGTTTAGGTTAATATGTTACTCTCCTAGGGCAAGTTGAACCTTAGCATTGCCATTCTGCTCAATGTGTTTCCCACAAGATGGCACTCAGCGATTCCAAGAGGGGACATTTTTACTGCCAAGAACGGCACTGGGAAGCCATTTGTAACAATACATAAGAGTTGTGGTTCCATGCTTGTCACTAAAATAATTTTGTAAACTCTTATATGTCATTTATTAAAATATGATTATTTTGTATACTTTAAAATTAAACACGGTTTTTAATAGAATACCAAATTTTAACTTAATCGATAGTCTTTTTTTTTTTTTTTTTTTTTTGGTTTTGCTTTGTTTTGTCTTTGAGACAGGGTCTCACTATGTTACCCTAGATGCCCTAGAACTCACAAAGATCCACCTGCCCCTGACTACCAAGTGCTGAGATTAAAGGTGCACATCACCACCCTCAGCTATAATAATCTGTGTATACATATATTTCATAGTTTATATTTTGCAGCATCCCCTGAGTGTGTTCACAGGTTACCCACTCACTGTCCTGGGATTCTTCTGCCCTAGTTACAGAAAACTCCTAGCGGCTAGAAAAATTGGTAAAGAGGGAAGGGCAGAACATGACTGCCCAAATCCTTAGCACCTCTAAAGGGGCTCAGTGAGCCCCATCCTAAGGACTGTAGGTGTGGGCGTTAGAGCACAGCCTTCAGAATGCTAAGCCACAGGGACAGGATCAGTCTGGTTTCCAGAAGAACCAGAAGAATTCAGTTTAAGAGGTTCTTGGGCCCAGCATGTAGTTGTTGCTAAAATACCTGTCTCCCGAGTATGAGTCCCCCAGATTTGAGTACCAGTATCACAAAAAGAAATAAATAACACTCTTTATACTTAAAAATTAAAATACCTTCCACGGTGAAGTCTGCAACGTGAGAACTGTTCTCTGTGGAACTTTTCCAAGATTTCCTTTGTGTCTAGAAGCATGTGGCCCATGAGACAGCTTTATGGTTCCTCATGTCTATCCCACGGGACATACCTTGCCAGGCAAGCCTGTCCCACGTAAGTGGCTGCCTACATGCAGCTCTCCCCTGGATGAAGGTACAAGCTTCCCATCAGAGGTTGTCAAAGACATTTTAAACATCAATGATAATGTTTTTATGGAGGACCATACACTCTTTACATAGCTTGAGAAGAATAAAACTCAGTCCACTTCCACTCAGGTAATAGAACAGAAGTGAAGAGTCTCCCACCTGCCAGGGTGCATTGTCCATACCCTGTAAAGAGAACCCACAGCTTTTTAAATGGCTAGTTGTACTCCCACACATTATGAAGATTATCACTCTTAAGGTATTAAAAGACAGGGCCAAAATAATTACAAACCACCAACCATCCCTTCATAGGACTGACAGAGAGGTCTGGCCACAAGCTTGCATATTAAAGCTCAACTTCTGAAATACAATCATCCTGATCTATCAGTTGGCAATTTGTCCCTGAGGAGCAGCCCACCGTGTGAGTGAGCTCTGAGGTTAGAGGTGATGCCCCCAACCCACGTGGCATTCACTGACAGAGGAAACATGGTGCCACCTGTTGAGAAGCAGGCACGGCTGTAAGTGGGACAGCAGTGTTTGGTTGGTTCCCTGGGCCTCAGCTGCCTCAGTAGCATGGGTTCTAACTAGGTGACTCACCAGAGAGCAGCCTGCAAATGCTGAAAAGATCACAGTGGAGCAGAAGAGAGCTCCCTGCTTACCCTGGCCTCTCCTTACAATGGGCTTCCCAACTACTTCCCAAGCCTGGGGAAATCAACGGGGCAATTTACATAGACCCCCACTTATGTGTAGGACAGTAATGTGATATTACCGTCATCTCTTTTCCGCTCGATAGACCCCGTGGGAGATGGGGAATGACATCTTAGATAGGAATGTCTCCAGCAAAGCTCAATTAACTGGAAGCTTGAGAAAGTGCTTGTTGACATTGAAATAAGCCTAACACAGTGACCTCTGAGACCAGCCACACCAGGAGGGGAAAGAGGGCTGGGTGCAAAGACAAGTGACAGCCATGTCACTCTGTAACTCAAGAAAATCAGTGGCTGAAGAGTAAGTAGCTCAATGCCAAGATGCCTCACACAAGCCTACCACGCACAAGCAATAGGTTCCATATCCAACCTTGGATAAAATAAATAAATAGGAATGGTGAGCAGAGGCACACGCCTGTAATCTCAACACCTATGAAGCGAAGCCAGGAGAATCTGAAGTTCAAGGTCATCCTCAGTGACATTCTTAGTTCAAAGCCAGCCTGAGCTTCATAAGACTCTGTCTCAAAACAGAAAAAAAAAAGACTAAATAAATACAAATAAATGAATAGCAAAGAGAATCAGTACTGCAACAAAGAATGTTACAGGTGTGTCCAGTCTGTACTACCCAACAGGCATACCACGTGTCTCACCTCCTTTTATCCTCACAGCAACATAAAAAGCAGCAGACCATCACCTTTACTCCTGTGGAGGGGGATGGTGGGGAGGGGCGTCAAGAGGGCACAGCTCTGGTGACTGTCAAGATCAAAGGCTAATAAGAGCAGTCCAAGCACAGGGAGGTTATGTCGGCTGGCCTGGAATTCCTCTGGTGCACCCCCATCCCAGCTAAAACTAACTCCACAGGCCCGCACCTCCGTCTTTTGCAATGATGCTGGAGTCCATGATGTAACCACAGCCTCACGAGATCCCATGGCCCATTCCTCACATCCCCATGATTTTTTTCATCAGCTGGTATTTATTGAGCACCAACTGAGTCCCAGACACCATTAGTCCCTGCGACTGAAGCTGATTTAAAAAAAAAAAAAAATAGAACTTGAGCCTTTATGCTGAAGGAGGCTGAATGTCAACAAATCCCATAGATTCTCTTTGCCGCAGGCCAGTGTCATAGGAAAGAGAGAGCAGGGAGTGTCAGACACCAGGGAATGGCACCCATGCCTGTTAGTGTGGGATGGTCACTCTTTGAAGAAACCTAAAGGAAACAAGGAACAAGGAACCTCTCAGGGCAGGGAAACAAAAAGGCTGGGAATGAATTCCAGGAATCAGGGGGATGTAAGAAGACGTTGGGGCCAAAAATGGAGTTGGCCTGTCCACACAAGAGCAAGCCAGCCACCAGAGATCTGTGCTCCTAAGAGTCTCTTCCATGCTGTGCCTACTTCGGACTCCTTTGCCACACCTGCTCTGATTCCAGCCTTGCTCTGCCCTCACTTGGAGGACCAAGAGCAGATCTAGTTTCCACCTGAGCACTCTGCAAACAGCTGGGGATAGATCCAAGTTCAGCCCAGACTTGATTCCTTGGGTTGATCATTCACTCATTCGACATTAAGCCATTGCTGTATACGGCCCTAGTAAGTATTAGCTGGTTTAAGCTTCTCTAAGAATGAATAAAGCACAGCCCTGACCCTCAGGCTGCGATTAGGACCAGTTATTAAGGGGTAATTGACATATTATACAGCACATATTTTACATTTCTCTCTCTCTGTCTCTCTCTCTGCACTGGTGACCCACTGAAGGGAGATGTGCCTGGTGCCCAGTGTGGTGCCACTCTTCTAGAAAGATGTTGCTGTCTAATTTCAATCTAACATTTTAACAGCGCTATCACCTTTGGTCACTTTTAAATGAAAAGGTCACTAATGTCACTTGTATAAATGTCAACATAGAGACACATTTTCATTTCAAATTAAATAACCCAGGGGTGTATAAAATCAAAGGTGGAATTCAGCCTCATTTCACTTCTTGCCCAGAATTCTCAGTTACCCACATCTTGACATAGATCCTTCCGGTCTCTCCCATACAGTTGTAGACACAACCCCAACAGCAATGGTTCAGTTTGAATGTCTTTATCATGGTGCAAAAGCACATCTAATAGAAACCATACTCTGATTCAAACACGGACCTCTTCCTGGGCTACAGCACTGTCTGGTCTGATCCTCTCTTTCCTGGGAAATGGTAGTAACTGCAGCTCCTAATTAGCCTTGAGATCTCGAGGAAAATCCCAGAGCTCTGCAGCATGCTGTGAAACTTAGTTAAAATACTCAGTGAAGTGAGTGGGTTAATTGAATTTTGTTTTGTTTTTCAATACGGGGTTTCTCTGTGTAGCCCTGGCTGCCCCAGAACTTGCCCAGGCTGGCCTTGAACTCAGAGATCCGTCTGCCTCTGCTTCCTGAGTGCTGGGATTAAAAGCATGCACCACTACTGCCCGGTGAATAATCACATTTCTTCAACTCACAGTCAGGTTTTAGGATACAAGCCTATATTGGCCAAGGATCACCTGTCCTTGTACACTCATGTTTTGTGTTCAAAACATGGTTTGTGTTCACATTTCTACATTTTCATTACATTGATTGATGACTGATTGATGAATTTTGCCTGTGTATGACATGTGTGTGGAGGTCAGAGGACAACCTGGGGAAGTCAGTTCTCCACCATATAGGTTCCAGGGATCGAACTCAGATCCTCAGGCTTGGAGGCAAATGCCTTTACCGGATGAGCCATCTCACAGGCCCTTTGCTTATTACATTTCTAAGGTCCCCTTTTCCATGATAGTTCCTACTTAGTGATATGTCTGGAACTCTTCCCAGATTTGTATACTTACATTGTTTCCCAGTTTTCACAAAAACTACCCTCCCCTTCCCTAACAAAACAGATTTCCATTTGTAGAGTTTTCTAAACTGCCCTTTTCGCCTGTTCTTCCAGAACTCAGCCTCTATCTTCTGCTAATTATCAGTTCCCTCGGACTATAGAGCATCTGCCAGCTTAATGACCGTGATTTCTCGTGCTCACTTAGGCCAATAAAAAGTGTCGAATATGGAATGCCACCAAAGACTTTCTTCTGGTGCCACATGGGTTCACTTCCCTGCAAGGTTTGAGTGTGGACTTTCAAGGGTAGAGGAACTTAGTGACATCTAGTTTGCAGGCTTCTGTGTTGATATGAGGAGACTGCGACAGTTTATTGAGCATTTTGCAACCCCCCCAATCATGCCTGTCATATCGTGAGCCATTTAAAAAGGGCCGTTTGTTGAGATCTTCCTGTGATCTCAAATACGAAGATGAATGTGGAAGGAAGCCACCGTGCAGGAAGATGTGGGAGAAGTGGCTGCTGTGTGGTGTGCAGCAGAGGCTATGACAGGTGTTCCAAGCTTACAAGAACCCAGGACATGAAATAGCTTCATGGTTTGGGTTGGATTTGGGGAGCCCTCGGGAACAACTTCATAAAAGCTAACTCACAAAGACCACTAACTTTAAGGAAAGACTTGAGATTCGTGGTTTGTTTGGTCTTTCGTGTGTGTGTGTTTGTTTCTGTGAGAAGCTCAATGACTTGCCAAGGACACCTTCCACTAGTTATTATCATTTTTAACTGGCTGAAGGGTTTCTTGGAAGCCCTTATCCAGGGTAGAACCTGCAATCAGGTGGACAGTCTCTCTCTGCTGCCATCTGCAGTCCATCGGGGGTAATTGCAGAGTGTCACCTCCTTGCAATTCCCTTGAGCAACAGCTTCAAGACATTCCTCAGCCTGAACATTGCCCCTTCCACAGAAATCTCTGTGTTCCCACTGCTCTGCTTTGCATTTTCAGTTCCTAGATCTCTCCCTGCCGTTATTTTGTTAGGGAGACGGTAAAGGGAAACAGGAAGTTCATACACATTTTTTTCCTCACAAACGGAACAAGTGGAGACAGTGTGTGGCCTGGTGTTGCTGTGCTTAGCCTTACACAGCCTCTGAAGTTGGCACTTCCTCCGGCATCAGGTTTAAAAGCCCACTATTGGATCATAACTGCAATGAAGTCAGGCTACTTCTTTCCACGTTCTTCCAAGCAGGCACATTCCTTACTCTATGGTCTGTAGCTAACATCAAAGCAGTGCCTCATTAAAGAGGTCAGCATTCCTTGGTTTTTTTTTTTGTCCTATGTTTGTCTGTTTGGGGTAGGGAGTGGAATTCAGGGCCTCACACATGCTATGCAAGTGGTCTGCCCCTGAGCTACACCCAGCCTCCTTTATAATCGCTCTCTTTCTCTCTCCCTCTCTCTCTCTCTCTCTCTCTTGGTTTTTCGAGACAGGGTTTCTCTGTGTAGCTTTGCGCCTTTCCTGGAGCTCACTCTGTAGCCCAGGCTGGCCTCAAACTCACAGAGATCCGGCCTGGCTCTGCCTTCCGAGTGCTGGGATTAAAGGTGTGCACCACCACCGCCCGGCCCCTCCTTTATAATCTTAAGGACAAAAGTCACCATTGAAAAATTTCAGGACTTTTACAAATGTGACATTTACTTCTTAAGACCTTAAAAAATGAGCTTGAGAAAATTTTAAATTATCATTACTCAAGAAAGCATTTTTTTCCTACCTACCAAACCTTTCCAAAAGGAAAAAGCAATCTCAACTGAACAGATTGTAAACCCTGTTCAGAGAGTCACTATTCACACCTGCCTCCGTGTCCATCAACAAAATGTGCTCAGGAGGCAGAGCAGGCGGATCTCTGTGAGTTCCAGGCCAGCCTGGTCCCCAAAGCGAGTTCCAGGAAAGGGCAAAGCTACACAGAGAAACCCTGTCTCGGAAAAAAAAAAAAAAAAATATGTGCTCTATCCACGGAACAGAGAATCCTCAGCCTTAAGCACGAAGGAGAAGCTGGCTCATGTGACCTGCCTGAGCAAACCTCGAGGACATCAGGCTAAGTTAAATAGGCCAGACACAAAGGGGCAAATATCTTAGAGTTGGTCACACAGCAGTAATGTAAACTGCACACTTAGAAACAGTTAAGACGACAATTTCTTTAAATATTCTTACCATGATGTTTTAATTAGTAGAAAAAGATCTCTTTTCTCTGCACGAGAGCCAATGGATAGTCCACAGTGGAAATCACAGTTCATTGAGATGTGCTCTGGGTGCAGACATACATCATAATGCTGTTGGCATCTCTGACTTCCTTTGTTAGCACTATGCCACACCAAACCCCAAAGCCTATATAAATTAACCGTGAGCACTAAATGATTAAAACAAGTCAGCACATGAAGCTGAAGCTTACCCAGCCTCGTGAAAAACAACCGTGTTCCAGTCTGGTCAAGTTCTTTAAGGGAGAAATACCAGAAAATCATCCTGCCTCTCATTCACAAGACAGCCAGAAGTGGCCTTTGCTCATCTCAAAGCTACTGACGGTGTCCTTGGAAGACTACAGCAAGAAGAACGCTGTGAGTAAGCACTATTCTCAAATAATATTGGTAAAAATGGGCTCTTGCCCCCATGGCAGCCTTTCAAAGCTCCAGGTTCCTGGATTGTTAAGCCCATGACAACTTATTTCCCAAATCTGGCATGGATTCATGTTTAGGTTTATGTCAGTGATCTGGTTTGGGAATTTTCATTTGCATCTAATCTAGAAACAGAAGCTTTAATGATCCTAACATCTTCTATATCCACAAGTGTGTGAGGAATCCCAGTGACACTTGCCACCAAACATAACCAACTACCTGAGTTTAATCCTTCGCACCAGCTCCTGCAAGTTGTCCTCTGACCTCCACACAGAGGCTAAACACATGAGTGTGTGTATGGACACACAAATAAATAAATGTAATAAAAGAAAATTTAAAGTCTGTGTCTGAGCTTCCAAAAACACTCTCTCAGTACTCCTGGAAGTGGCTACCTCTACCTTCCCCTCCTTCCCCTCCTTTACCTCCCCTCCTCCCCCTCCCCT